>SNQJ01S0085881.1:47326-64788 GCA_010110895.2 Picea sitchensis | reverse complement strand
GTATTATATAAAAAACGCTCCCGCTCCCGGAGATTTTTGAAAATCTGCGCTTCCCGCTGCCGCTCCCGCTCCGCGCTCCCAACAGCCTTGGTTTGAGCAGCTCAGCCAGTGAGGGCGCAAGGGTTAGAGAGGGTTTGTGTAGCTGTACGAGGTCAGAGATTATCTTGCAGATACCTCCCGACCCAGTTGAGGACTAGCCAGGGCGCATCTTTTGAGANTATAAAAAACGCTCCCGAAACGCTCCCGCTCCCGGAGATTTTTGAAAATCTGCGCTTCCCGCTGCCGCTCCCGCTCCGTGCTCCCAACAGCCTTGGTTTGAGCAGCTCAGCCAGTGAGGGCGCAAGGGTTAGAGAGGGTTTGTGTAGCTGTACGAGGTCAGAGATTATCTTGCAGATACCTCCCGACCCAGTTGAGGACTAGCCAGGGCGCATCTTTTGAGACACTGGTCATCAGATTCTGACGGTGAAATCTCTCAGGGTGCAGCAGACAAACAGATAGTGCGCAACTCTTGAGGAGGGGCATTTGGGGTTCCAGAGGGAGTTTCGGATCAGATCTGAGGAAACCCTCCCGACCCATTATAGCATTGGCCAGGGCGCACATTTTGAGTTATATAGCAGCAAATTCCATCGAAGGAATCATTAGGGCACACTCATTAAGCCCTGGACATGTGCAACCCCCCAGGGGATGACATCCAGAGCTTTCGAAGTCCGAACTTCAGTCCGCCAGTTATCAGTAGCATCCTAGAGGCCAAGGCGCTCAATTTGGGACAGTTTCCAGGCGATTCTCTCAAGTATAGCCACCAAGGTGAGTTTTTCGGAGTTGCAACAATTGCCGTGAGTTTCTGGAACTGCATCTTTTTGTCGATCTATCCGTGCATTCGCAAATCTGCCTTCATCATCTGATCACGAGTATTTTATAATAGTTGTTTGTATTCCAGTGACGAACCACGAGATCTAGCTGACGATATCATCTGCGTTCAGCATATTATTGTATTTCCTGCAATTTTTCCCTCATAATACATATGAATGAGATGGTGTTTGTTCCTTATTATTTATGCATCATATATTTTGTCTAAACATTAATTGAATGAAACACACATGCAAAAATCACCAAGCATGTTAAAACATTAACTCAAACGCATCCAGAAACCCCCAGAGTATCAGATCAGACAGTGGATTTGACAGTTTAGCAGTGTTTCCTAGACTAGCCGAGTTAGGAACATTACTTAAAGAACCTTAATTAATCTGCATGCCATATGTTTATTTCCAAGAACCTAAAATCCTTGGGGTTGATACATATAAATTCCTTCCTCCAAATTACCATTGAGGAAGGCACTCTTAACATCCATTTGAAAAATAGTTCAGCAAAAATGAGCAGCAAGAGACAAAACTAACATGCTTGTAACCATCTTGACAATGAGAGAAAAAGTTCATAATCGATCCCTTCCTATCGAGCAAATCCATTTGTGACCTGCCTTGCTTTATGCTTGTCAAATGTACCCTCTACCTTGTACTTAACCTTATTACCCACTTAGAACCAATAGGTTTTTTATCAGCAAGAACATCCTTCAATACCTAGGTCTAATTTTTCATCGGGGCATCACATTCAACTTGCATAGCATTCTCCCATTCCGGGCGTTCTTTGGCTTCTTCATAATTCTAAGGTTCAAAAGAATATTGAATGTTAGCAGATAAAGCAGTGACTGGATTTTTTACCTATGTTTTGCAACAACCATCCTTCCTCCATCAGTTTAGGAATCTCATCCAAGCAAACATTATCAAATACTTGATAAAACCACTTGGGACGTGTTACCGTCCAAACTGGCAGACCACGAAGGTTCGTAGTCTGCTAATGGCAGCAACACAAGGGATAGGTGCCCAATGTCACCACAACACCTATCCTTCCCTGTTTGAGCCAAACTCCTACGCTAAGAGGCTCTGGGAGGCTTCCCGCAAACTATCATTTCACCACAAAGAATCTTAAAACCAGTGCCTAAACAGAGTACACTAGGTGAAGGTAGAAGTTAGTTGTTTTAAATGCTTGCTGAAATAAAAGATAACACAAAAAATAAAGTGACAAACCAGCAAGCTAACTTACCCCAATCTTCAAAATAATGGCCAAGTAATGCACAAGAGAGAGGGGTGAATGTTCTTACCACTTTCCGGATGATTTGTAATGTGAATACCTTGTAAGAAGTGGCTGGAAATAAGGTATTTCCTTGTTGTCCTGTTATATAATAATAAAACCTGCAAAAACAGTATAATACACAGAAAACCAGCAAGATAATGGCCCTTTGAGGCCTCCCACAAGTGTTTAGAGAATGGGGCAGCAAAGTACAAGTGAATCATGTGCCCTAGAGCCTTCAGATCTACCAAGTGTAGACTAAGCTACCTATGCTTGATGAGAAGGGCAGAGTTATCCTGGTACCCAAAGGTATCCTGGAAACACAAGATAAATCTTTGCGATCCAAAACAGTGACCGAATATCTCAACAAATGGAAGAACATACTAGATGAGGAGCATCATGAGAGAAGAAAGCCTTATGTTAGCTAATAACATTATTCAGTGACCATAACAAACAGATTTATTCAGTATTACCAACTTGATAATTAATTATTATTATGTCTACCCCCATCCTAAAGTCACGACTCTTAAAAAGTGGTGTACATGAGTTTGCATTAATGTTTAAGAAGGTTGTCAATGGCAGTTTGCCAGGTTAATGAAAGCATCACTGCTATCACCCTTACCAAGATTCAAGTCTTACCAATGACACATTTCTCACTTGTGCTCATGCTTGTGTTTGCACCAATACTTGCAAACGTAGATGGAGCCAAATGCAAGGTGACTATGGTGGAATAAATACACCCCAATTGCAGCCTCTTAGGCAAAGGAATGCTCCATAGCACATGAGATGCTTCTATCACATTAAACATCTCAGTTCTAATAGCTTTTGCTTGCTCATGTTCAACGTAAGCATTTCAATCATAAATCAATTAATATATATATATATATAAGTCACACATGGAAAACTCCATCATCCATTCCTTTCTTATTTTAACAATTTTTATTCTCAACTATTATCTTTGGATGAAAGTTTCGCTATTGTCAGTGTTTATTATGTGTAAATGTTATTTTTTAAACAGTATAGGTTCCTTCATAATGGTTGACAATGAAGGCTAGCTCCTCTTTTGCTTTTGGTGCAAGCAAAGTAGTGATTCTCTTCATGCATAGAGAAATAACCATTTCTATTTCTTTCCTAAGGTATACCTCTTGTGTTTACCCCTTTGTACTCTTTTATCTTTATTTCTAGTTGTTTTGTGCCTTAGAGTTGCTTTCAGCACCCTCACATTGCTATTTTGATCTGTACTTTCTAGTACCACTAACCTATTATGGTAGTTTGTGAACATTAACAGAATTTCACTTTATTTCTCTTTTTGTCTTATTTCCTAATTCACGATTTATATTCTGAAATTAGTCATTCATATCATAAAGATATATATCCTAGTCATACCATATCTACCATCTACGTTGTTATAAAAAGTAGCTATATCCATACCGAATATTCTCAATTTTTAACAATTTTTATTCTCAACTATTATCTTTGGATGAAAGTTTCGTTATTGTCAGTGTTTATTATGTGTAAATGTTTTGTTTTAAACAGTATAGGTTCCTTCATAATGGTTGACAATGAAGGCTAGCTCCTCTTTTTCTTTTGGTGCAAGCAAAGTAGTGATTCTCTTCATGCATAGAGAAATAACCATTTCTATTGCTTTCCTAAGGTTTACCGTTTACCCCTTTGTACTCTTTTATCTTTATTTCTAGTTATTTTGTGCCTTAGAGTTGCTTTCAGCACCCTCACATTGCTATTTTGATCTGTACTTTCTAGTACAACTAACCTATTATGGTAGTTTGTGGACATTAACAGAATTTCATTTTATTTCTCTTTTTGTCTTATTTCCTAATTCACAATTTCTATTCTGAAATTAGTCATTCATATACATAAAGATATATATCCTAGTCGTACCATATCTACCATCTATGCTGTTATAAAAAGTAGCTATATCCATACCGAATACCATACCCACATACGTGCAACATAGATCTCAAGCTAAAAGCATTGCAGAGGGAAAAGGTCCATATGATGCAAACCATCTTAACAAGCTACAACATTACAACAATATGCCCCTGCTATTTGATTTAGCAAAGCCCAATCTCAGCTAACATCCATAGGCATGACTCAACACATTACTCATGACAATCAGCCATTCCACGATTGCAACAAAACTCAGTCCTAGCAATGACAAATACCTCCCTTATATAAATGTGAAACATTGATTTCCAGTTTGTTTCCATGTGATCAAACCATCTCAACAAGCTATAACATTACAACAGTACGCCCCTGCTATTAGATTTATCGAAGCCCAATCTCAGCTAACACCCATAGACATAACTGGACTCAAGACATTACTCATACAATCAGCCATTCCATGATTGCAACAAAACTCAGTCGGAGCAATGACAAAGACCTCCCTCATGTAAATTTGAAACATTACTTTCTGGTTCCTTTTGATGTATAAACTCACTTGTACAAGACAACAAGTTTGTTCTACTTACAAGCTACAATATAATCCCATTTTATAGCAAGAAAACATAAAATGATGCGGTTGATTACTAAACATAAACTTCTGCCCCTGTGAAACTTAAGCATCTCAGATTCTAGATGATTTGTACGCAAAGCCTTTCGCATTACTACACTTTCTCAATGGAGAGCTGATCATGACACCACCTGCCCTTTATATATTAATTGAATAAGCATTTGAATTTTATGTAATATGCCAACACAAATGTTTTGTTGCTTTCTAACCTAATAACTTTTCATGTTTAATGGGAACAAAGTTTTGCACACACCTGGTAATTTTTTAGTGTGAGACTCAAAAACCTTCTGCACAAACAAAGAAAGCACAATATGTTGGTAAGCATCAAAAGAGGAGACATCAGTACATATCAGACAACAAATTCCTGTATCTCATATATAACCCGCATGGTAAGCCTTCATTCAATTGTAAACTTATGAATTGAAATTGTTTCTACTCACAGTTTTGTTCTGCAATACCTCAGCTGAGGCATTATCTTTATCTTTGAGCTGTTTTTTACACTTTTTTGCACTGTCTTCCAGGTTCGAATCACCTGTTTTCCTGCAACACTCAATGTGAAAAGGAAACACCATCACAGCTTCAGACTAAAATATTTTCAAATAATTCATATTTAACAATTTGAATATAATAGTACACACATTACGTAAACTTCAAATTTAAAGATAGTTCCAAAAAACATCCAGATAAGAACTTGCAAATGAGTAATACACCCTACTAACCTGCAATTATTAACACTGACACTTGAAATATTTGTATCCAGATTTGCAGCTTGGACTTCCAATTGTTCGCAATCACTTGACGAAATCTGTGAAGAAGCCTCAGAAACAGGGATATTATAAGTAGGTCCATCAACTTACATGAAGAAAAGAATATACATAAAAATCAATACAAGTCTTGGACTTTTTTAGTCATTCAATAGGGTTTTCTCTTTATTTCACCTTTACATTACTTGTGTATCCCATTGACCCCAGTATCGACACCAGACACAGAATTTTGGCATATAATTTTCATTACAATAATGTAGAGTCCTGTGGTTTGTGAAACTATGATTGAATGACTAGAACTATAACTGTCATCCACAGTTACTTCAAAATTAACTGTAAAAATATTTATTCGAGGTATAAGGAATTCTTCCCATGTACCTTGACAAGAAACTTTTGGTTTAATGATGGTTACCCAGACACCTTCATGTTTGTCTCTTTCGAACATTCTTGAGATTCTACTAGTTCATATTGTGGTTCTCCCTGTGTGCTAGGATGCCTAGGGGCCAGCACTTTTCCTCAGTCCTGATTTTACCGGTATGCAGAAATGTTTAGACGTAATTCCTATCAATCTAGGTTGAAGGGAACGTATACAGATAGAGTATCTGAAATGGATACGACAATTTTTTAGAAAATCAGGGTACGATACGGATAGGATATGTCAATTTCACACACACACACATATATATGAAAAAGAAACCAGAAGACAAAAATTTCAAAATATCATTAATGAATTTCAAATTCATATCATGTTTGGCTTGCCTAGTCAGTGAAAACAGGTAGCTAATATAGTCCCCACAAAGGTTCAAGTCCTTCTAGTGACATGGTAGTGATTGTGCTCGTACTTGTGGATGAACACCAGCACATGCAACATCAGTTGAAACTTGACACCAGGTGCAAGCCCCGGACGACTTTGGCAGAATAGGAACCCCCCACACACAGTTACTTAGCCGAAGAGAAACCAGATTAAATCATGCTAATGGATCCCCCATAATGTTTCATCTGGAAAATTGGCAACCTCAATTGTGATAAGGCGCTTTTCAAAAAATTGGAAATAAAACCAAAAGAGATTACTAATTACAAGAAGGATGCAAACTTCTATTGAACGGTTTTGTAAAGAATTTGTTTTTTAAAGTTGTTTAAATTTTTTCACGTATACTTACGAAGCATAAATGGTCAACACAATGTTTCAAAAACTGAAACAACACTAAATGTTTCAGTCGTGTTTTAGAGGCATTTTATACAAGGAAACGTTTCTGAAACACCAAAGTTTCTGGTCGAATAGCTATCAATCTGTCTGAGGTGCAAAGGCGGCCTTGTGTGCTGACCATCACGTTGCAAGAATTGACGACTACCCCGAAATAAATGTTGGATAAGAAAACCCCTGGACTCAATGGTTTCCCACGTAGAAATTCATTGGGTTGGACCTCCTACAAGTCTACAAAGAGGCTCTGAGGAAGCAGTCTCTAGGTGCAGACATCAATCAGGGTTCAAATGTTTATTACCAGTCTCTAGGTGCAGACATCAATCAGGGTTCAAATGTTTATTACCAAGAAAGGAAACCGATTACCCTGATCAACAATTCCTATCAGATTGTGACCAAGGCACTAGCGTTTCTATTGAAGCATGTTTTTCCCAAGGTTGTGAGACGTCAACAAAAGGCTTCATCTGAGGACACTACATTTTGGTCAATGTTAATGCCGTTTGGGAAGTCATCAAGTGGGCTTGGGCTTGTAGGATGTATTAGATTTTGGGGTTACACCAAAAGTGTTTTCACCTAGCCAGGAGAGCGCTAGGTCTCCTAGTCCTGGGGTGATACTTGATGAACATATGGATGGCTCAGTTTGAGTGGGTGCTTGACCTTGGATAGGGTGCTAGCATAATGCACTTAACTAGGAGGTTGTTATCCTATGTGTCATGATGACTAACACAATGGGGGCACACAATAGAGGAATTGGTTGCTTCATTAGAAGAGATAAATAACTAGGAGGATGGGCGCTAGGAACTTGAAGGGGGCGCTTAGCTCTAAGGGCATCCAACCATGTGACATACACCTTGGAGGTCGAATACTTAACTTCCAAATGCTTGGGTTGAGGAGCATACTTCATAGAGGTTGGTTGTGGACCTAAACACATACGTTTAGAAGAAGCATTGTAGAAAGTAACTACATTGGCACACATGTCGAGGATTGTTGGGCACAAGAGGACATGTGGCACATAGCTATAGGAGGACCACCTCGCATGAGGACACTTGGGAACGAACTACCACATAAAAGGGAGCATTGGGATAACATCTTGTTGGATAGTGCACCATCCTAGACAAAGGGGTGTTGGGCCCATCGAAGTATCATGCTTGGAGGCCGCACCTCCTTGGCATTGGTTAAAACCCTAGGGTGACACTTGTCATCATTGTATTGTAGAGTAGTCCATGTGGGGTTGCCTTATTGACTTAGGACTAGGATTACTTGTGTCCACCTTGTCCATGTTTTATAATGGCCTCCCCCACCTATTATTAAAAGGGAGGAAATAGCCTTTGTCATTCCTCACTATTGATGTACTTATTACTCTATCTTTGTAATTGTCTTAGAGAAGTTTGGTAGGGAGCAAGACCTACGGTCTGTGACGTAAGCCCTCGAGGAGACATTGAGTTGGGTATGCCCAATTCCTTTGTAATTTATCATCTTTCTCCATTACCCCATGCTCAGATTAACGAGGGGTGGGTGTTGAAATGATGGTAATCTTCACTTGTGGTTACTTAACATTATGGCCAAGCACCCTCATTAGAGTATTACTAGCTTCTCATTTGATCGCTGACCTAATCAACATTATTTTATATTATTCTAGGTCGCTAAAGGCTAACCTAGGCGTTTATGTGGGCCCATAATCCCCTTATGGGGAAAGGCACCATACCTCATAAGTTGTGTATAAACACACACCAATTGAATCTTTTATATTATCATCTTTGATTTATTAGTGATCAATTATTTTGCCTAAGGGAACCATATCTCTTATTCTCTTGTTCACAGGTTCACTTCTCTTTATGTTATATTTTTGTTCAAGGTTTATGTTGGATTAGAGTTCGCTAATGTGTTCACCGTAGACCCACGATCTCCTTAGCATCCCAATAGGCACATCGTTGTGCAAAGGGTTGAGAAGAAGACTGATAAGTGGCTGACCAAGTTGTGCACCTTAGTATCCTAGTTTTAGATCAGCACCAAGGTCTTGGGTGCTACACATCTCTTCTACTCTGTAGTTCTTAAATTTGGCAACATCGATAGTTATTATCCAATGAGAAGCCATATGGGCCACCCTGAGACTAGCCAAGGAGATTTGGAGAATCAACCGGTCTTTTGAGGTATTAACAAAAGCCAAGGGGAACGTACAACCTCTGTCAGTCAAACCAAAATTCAGGACGAATGACATGCTATATGATCTTGTGAGTCAAGATGTAAGTCTAATGCAAAAGTCAAGGGGAACGTACAACCTCTGTGAGCGTAGACAGCCTAGTGCAAAAGTCAGAGGGAACGTACAACCTCTATGAGCATAGACAAACTAGTGCAAAAGTTAGGGGGAACGTACAACCTCTGTGAGCCTAGTCAAGCCTTGTGAGCCATAAGCAAAAGTCAAAGCATCTAGCAAAAGTTAGGTTGAACGTAAAATTCCTATGAGCTAGAAACAAACAATCTTCCTGATATTGCAAATGATGTAAATATATTGATCTAGTGTGTTGGCATGTGTAACATTATCCACAATGAAGAAATTCGAATTGACATGTAATAAGTCAAGTTGTATAAGAGTCAAGTTGAATGAGTTGTTAAACTCAAGTTGTAAAAGTCAAAGTTCCATGTCTAGGTCAAAGTCAAGTTATCAAGTTTTTGTTGCATGTCACATGTTGCATGTCGCATGTTGCATGTTGCATGCATGTCTAGTTGCATGTTGCATGAATGACATGCATGACATGCATTGCATGCATGCATGACAATTGCATGCTGAGTTAGTTCGCATGCATTGCCAAGTCACAAAGCGAGTTGTATTCTTAACCGAAGTTTAAAGTCAAGTTCTAAATTCGAACTAAAGTGTAGAGTTGAGTTATGTCAAGCATGCAAACTAGTTTCTAATTCGAGCCCTCTCCTTCACCTCTCCACTCCTTTATTAGCAGAGGTCGACCCCTCATTCTATACAGTGTTATGTAGTGTGAGGGTGAAAGAGTAGGAGGTAGCCAGTGGTTTTATTTAGTGCTGATATATATCAGCATATCAAGGCAGCATATCAGGGCAGCACATCTGTCCATAAGAGGGCGCATATCAGCAGCATATATCAGTTGTAGAAGGCAATAAAAGACAGTGCTGGGTTTTATCAGCAGCAAGCTCCTGTAACAGTGCTGGTATATTTCAGCAGAGAAAGGACAGCAAGGTGGTGTTGTACCTACAGGTCTCACAGTCAGAGAAAGGACAGCAAGGTGTTGTTGTACCTACAGACTACAGGTCACACAGTCAGGTCAAAGTCATATTGGCAAGCTCATTTAAGAGCAGAATTTCAGGTGGATATTTGTAAGTGGTCATACATTATTAATGCAATAAAATAAGATTGTTTGTTGGGGTTTTTCTCCCTGTATAGGGTTTCCCCAGGGTACATGTGTTGTGATCTTGCATGCTGGTAAATTCTAATGATTATTGTTGTTCTGGTTTATGAATGATGTTAAGCTAAGTTCAAAGTACAGTCAGAATTTAAAGAAATAATCAGCAATTATATCAAACTCATAATTTAACAGTTGTTGTGTTCCATCAACTCGAGCATACTATCGCCTTCAAAACGATCTCCAAAATTTCCTCTAGGAAACTAATGCTAATGGTAAAGGCTTTTACAAAATCAACTGAAAACTCTAGAGTCCATACAGTGTACACACCCAGGATGTTGGCAAGCTTTGGTATAATCAAAACAAAGATTCAAGCATGATGCCTTTGTGCTAAATGCATAGTGCAAACAGTCACAAGAAAAGAGGCTTGGAAAAAAAAATTGAGACTCCCTCTAGGAAAGAAAGGGTGGCAAGCTAAGTCACCTGACACGAAGACACGGGACACGGAGGACACGGAAATACGAGTATCAGATACGGACACGACGACCCTCGAAATCAGGACACGGGGGACACGTTATATTAATATATATATATATAAAATATATATATAATTTTAATTAAAACTTATAACTTAAAAATTTTAGATACAGACACACTGATACTCCGAAAAAGATACAATCATACTGTATACAATGTACATCATAGATTCATACATCATACAAAATTTAAATCAATCAATCTATCTCGATTCTCTAAACATCATATTCATAGAAGTTAGAAGTTAGAACATAGACATGTTGATAGTCTGATACGGTGATACAGTATACAATGTACATGATACAATCATACAAATTATACAATGATATGATAGTAGATACATGTATGAATCATGAATACGATGTTCATGTAACATTAGAATTTAGAAACAATGTAAATGAACCATAAAATAGAATTTAGAACCATAAATACTAAATTTAAAATAGCAGTTCTGCAGATTTCTCAGTAACTTTAGTCTTTAACTTTAAGTCATCAAAATAAAATGTATTACATAGATGCTAAGGAAATTCTACTCCAAAATACAAAAAAGAGTAGAATCTAGATACAAAAAAGGTCCAACGTAATTCAATAGTCTCTCCATGTCATGTCGGCATCACTACTATCACCGTCACCTCCCTCCTCCTCCTCTATGCCCAATCCAAGCTCTGGTGCTCCATCTGCTGGTGTCAATACGGATATTCGACAGAGGCTCCTCATTCATCCCTCATCAAAATTGACCCAGGCTCTAAGACCGGTTCATTAAGGTCCATGTTGGCTAATGCCAACTCCATATCCTTCATATCAAACCCATATCATCGGAAGAACATCCCACATCTTTGTCTTTCCCTTCAACCCACCTCCACCGCCCTTTTCTGTAAATAAAAGTGAAGGTTGGTGTGCACATACACCGTTGACTCTGCCCTGGACTGCTCAATCCTGCTCTTCTTCAAATTGTACAAATTTCCATATGTGCTCCAATTCCTCTGCCAACAAAGGGATGAGTAACCCAGGAAAAGGACCTCAAGGCTAAGCTGTTGTGGGAATAGGGCATCTTTGCCCCCATGAGTTGCCACCATAGATAGGCCTCTTTGACCCCCATGTATTCAATCACATCATACCCTCTAAACTTCTTAGTGCTAGTGGAGAACTCAGCGAAGACTGCCTCAATCTCATTAAGCAATGCTCTATCATGGTATATCCTTCTAAATGCTATCTTTCTCCTTTGTGAAATCTCTCCATCCATGTGAATAGGGAATCTAGGTGAAGGGCCAACACCGGCTGTGAGCCACTCTTGACTGTAGAGGCCACATACTAAAGTTCTAAAGAGGAAATGAACTTAAAGTCTACAAAGGTAAAGAAGACTTAGCATGCAAACAATTATTATCTGATTTTACAAAGCAGTTGTGGGTGTTGTTGTGACCGGTCATTCAAGAAAGACCTTTCTGACCCGTGGCATTGAGGGAAATGGGGTTGACTGCATTTCTGTTGTGTACATACACATGGGCGTATGTAGTCCACCTCGGTCAAGGGATGGCTATAAAGAGGCGGATGGCTATAGTTACTGTTCTCGTTACGTACTTGTTAGGTGGGTTTGCTGTTTGCCAAGAGGGGTTAGCCAGTGAACTTTGAAGACCGCGACCAACAATAAAATAAAAAATGTAACCCAAAACGGTAAAAAAACCTCACTTTATTACCCCCCGCGGGCTCCCACACGAGACACGTGTCACAAAATCGAGGTACGGTCTTAAAATGTAATGGAGTGCGGTCTTAAGCGATGTCCTCCACCTATGACCTGCGTGTGAAAAAGAAAAGCGTGTCCGTGCGTCTTGAAGTGGCGTGTCATCTCCGGCTAACTTACCTTGGGATACGGACACTTAAGCCTCCTTATGGGCGTGTCTGGTGACTTAGGTGGCAAGGGATTTCTTTTCAAACTCCATTGATCACCCTTGCTAAAGTCAAAATTGTTGGGACCTTTGTTATTCAAACTATTTGGAAATCATGGGAAGTCGCCAAACCTTTCCTCTCCTGGAAGGAAATTTCTCTTAGAATGGGCCTCTCCTTTAATGATCATTGTCTGACCAAGGCATTTGGGAGCGCAGGCGAGCCTTGGTGCACAAAATCTAGGGAGAGGCGGGAGGCGTTTTAGGGCTTTTTTATATAATACGCCAAAAATATATATTTTAGTGCATATATATATGTATATATATAAAACATGCAAATGTTGAATCAATTGCAAAAACATGAAAACATGAATGTGATCATTTAACTAATTGATTGGTGGTAGTCAAAAGCGTCATCAAAGCATCAACCATTTAGTACATGCTACATACTACACATGCCAACATCAATCATAAACATATGTGGGATTCAAGTCACTCAACATTAAAGGCATGTAGAGTTTACTTAACATCAATCATTAAAGCATCTTAACATCAATCATTAAAGCATCCATGTATCAATCATTAACTTCAAGGTAAATTGTCATATGATGTTCTTAAATTCATAACTTCATTGTTTAAGGAATAAGCCATGGCAAAGAGTCAGGAACTCAAGACTCAGAATAAAATTGCTAGTTTTAGAGACTACTTCTAAATATGAAACAAAATAAAGAGATCTGTAAGTACCAAGTACTATGCTCTAACTTTTCCTCTTGCCACGCGAAACTTCTAGTTTCTCCTCCCATGATCTTTGAATAAGAACAAGAACAGGTGGAAGTGATCGTAGAACAGACCGACAATGAGCTACGTGACAATGGTGTTGTGGCAGATGAGGTAAAAGCCCGATGAATCTGGAACCTTATGGTGGATGGGGTGTACTCACTCCGAGGGAATGATAAGCCATCATGATCACTCAAAAGTTCCTCTTACAAGCTCCTGACAAAGGTTCCCATCCTACAAATTAGTCTCCTCTGGATTTTTTATCCCAAGTCATATCTCTTTACAAAAGCATTCCGGTAAATCCCGCGGTAATGTGACAACAACCTCAAGTTGTAATGCACATAAACAAAGCTTTTAAGTGCTTGCATTCAAGTTGTTCTCTTTACACTATGGATGAAACTATAGGTCCTCCAACACCTCTCGTAGAAGAGGTGGTAATGACTGAGAAAGCACCTTCCGACCAATTGTATGCAAATTTTTGATGGGGAGCCATACATGTTCCACCATTCGATAGCACCTAGCCTATCTCGATCTTTGGTTGCATACAGGAGTTACCAAAGACTCCATGCTCGCGATGTATTTGCTCAATTAAACTTGTGCCAGAGCCACACTCCTCTTCATTAGGTACCAACTTGTCCAATGCAATTTGTTGACATGCGTTGCTTGCGGAGGTCAACTCATATATAATGAGATTATCTATCAGCCGAGAGCGGCGGGGTTCTGCTGGGTGTTTTTAAACATCAGCACTTGAATTTTTGTAAACAGGATCTCCGCACCCGTGTGAGGGTAATAATGTAATAATAATGCATGGATCATAGTTAGGTCGGTACCTTGGATGGTGACATCGGGGAGTTCCTTTCATCAGGGTTTCATCTCAGGGAAATTAGTATTGGCCCTAACTTAATTAGGGTTAATTTCCATTGAGTTCCTCGGTTGCCTCAGAGTGGTGGAATGCGCTCTGATGGTCTCGTTCATTTGGTAACCTCTTAGGATTTTTTGTAAATGACCATGCCAGGTATTGTCTGAAGTTTCGCGGAATTCTTTCGAGTCTAAGTTAGTTTTTTTATTAATTAAATTTTAATAAATTTAATTAATTAATTATTACGAGCTTAATATTGTAAAAACCGTCTTTGGGAGAAAGATAGGTATTTGTGCTCCAAATGAATGGAATATAACACTCACACTTGTGAAGTTTATTTCGGTCTGGGACTATTTTGCTATGTAAAGTCAGCAGAGTCGGGTTAGGGGCAAAAGCGACAAATTTAATTTAGGGTGATTTTTATTTAAAATCACCAAAACTATTATGATTTTGGGTTAATGGGTGGATGTAGATCATTATCAATGGTAAATTCCATTAAATATCAGATCTAAGTCAAATCAGGTATCTTGTTAGTTGCACCCTCCTCTCCTTAATGACTTGACCCCGGTTCCCAGAGTTGGAGCGTGGGTTGCCTTCCTTGGCCCAAGGCCTTGTTGGTGAAACTTACTCTGAATAATCTCACAGCCTGGCAGCCCTCTTTTTCTCTATCTAGGTCAAGCCCTCTCATTTGTGGGTGGACCAGCTCACCCAAACCCTCAACCAACTATTTTGGGAGTTGGGTCCTCTAAGATTGACTAATAAGCCCCTCTGGGTGTGATTTAGCTAGCCTATCTACACCCATCCACCTCCTGACCAATTCGGTTTTGCTTCATTCCAAAGTCAAAAACCACAACTGGAGCACCCTCTCTTTGAGATTTGTGCATCAAGCTAGCTAACCAACACTTGTCATTGATCCAAGACCCTCCTTTGGCCTCTAGGGTATAAAAGGAACCCTCCCCTCATTCTTTCTTCACAACGCATGTGCTAACTCTATTATCTTTGAAATTTCTCTTATCATCTTCTTGCTCTTGCCATCTTGCCATCCATTCATTGCTCTTGAGGGATTTTGGAGGAAGTACTACTCCAACATCTTTGTTTTGGCAGTAAAGGAAAACTTTGGAGGATCATTGGTGTGTAGATTTCTTGTTGCTTTGCGCTCCATCATGCATGGGGTATTGTTGGCAATGCTTTATGTGGATTGATTTATGGTTTAGATCTTGGTTCATATTGTAATGCTTTATGTAGATTGATTTATGGTTTAGATCTTGGGTTCATCTTATGTTGCTTAAGCAAACTAGTTTAATGTTATCCCTTGCTAGTTTGTGTTCATCTTTGATATAGCTTAGGATTGTAGTTGGACTCCTCTTATAGCTTGTCAAGGAAAACTATCTATGCCATACTTTTGTTTGCACTAAGTTTTTGCAGGTCATCATCAAGGGTTTCACTTGGGTTGTGCTTGTGGAGAAGCCATCCCTTGAAGCTCACAAAAACTCCAAAT
The DNA here is from genome assembly GCA_010110895.2 of Picea sitchensis. NCBI lineage: Eukaryota > Viridiplantae > Streptophyta > Pinopsida > Pinales > Pinaceae > Picea > Picea sitchensis. The sequence goes on along the minus strand of SNQJ01S0085881.1, from coordinate 49,247 downwards.
CTTCTCCTCTTTTCCATATTCTTTTACCCATTCATCTCAGCTTGTTTTTCAGCTCATTGTTGGTGCTAGATAGGTCAAAATAATATATTTTCAATCGCATTTGTTGGCTGGAAAATTTCTGTGTTTACACAGAAATTTCCCTTCACTTTTCTTGGTGTTTTGCAGCATATATCAGCAAGGTTTTGCTTGCTGATATAACAGGGCAGCGTCATATCTTTGAAGTGTTCGCTGCATAGAGCACCCGGGAGGCTTCTAAGCTTACCTTTCTCAAGCTTGGGTAACATCTCTCCCTTTCTCTCTTACTTCTCCATAATTTTCTGAAGTTTGTAAGCATTTTTTAGACCCTAGAAGTAGCATAACCTAGATCTAGTCATTCTTTCATTCTTTCATTCTTCGTTTAGGATAGATCTAATGTTTTGCTAATATCTTAGGTAGATTTACATTGCATCTAGTTTCCTCTTCATTTGAGTATCATATGCTTTTGTCTTTTGATGTTTAGGGTTAGATAGCTTCTTGTTCCTCACATGATCTAGATCTAGTTGTTGAAGTTGTTTAGCTCATCTTATTGGCATATGGTAATCTAATCTTTTTGCTAAGTTGTATAATCTTTCCAAGCTTATCTATTGGCATACTTAGCATAAGTTGTAATTAATTTTGCTTAGGGTTTCTAATTCTTAATCTAAACTAAGCATTTGTGTTTTTTGGAGGCCCTCTTTGAGGCACCTCTTTGAGCCCACGGCCCAGCCTTCTAGGCTCACGGCCCAAGTGCCTTTTGGCACCTTTCTAGCTCACGGCCCTAGGGGTTTTTGAGCCCACGGTTTGGCTGGGTTATTAGCCCACGGCCTCACCCTAGCCCACGGCCCCTTGTGGCACCTTTGCTCACAGCCTCGGGGGCTTTTGCTTGCTCACGACCCTCCTTTGTTGCTGCTGTTTTTGCACACAGCCCTGTCATTGTTTTATTGCTGTAGACTGCCCTTGCTCACAGCCTTGAAGTCTTCTCTTGGTTGCACACACTACAGCACACACACGTTAATGATTGGTTAGTAATTAGATATTCATTATGTGCTAATAGTTTGCTTTGCTTATATCCTATGAATGCATATATTGTGGTTATGTTATGCTAAATGCTTAATACATATGCTAAATGAATTAAAATCTAAGTGTGATTAAGCTTTCATAATCTTAAATCATCTATTGCCAATACATATTGCAACACCTAATACTTGTGGTTAAACATCCATTGCTTAAAGGTTATCTCTAGTTGCTAGCATACCTCATTCATTGGTTTATGATTTAATTTTTCATCATCTAAAAGTAACTTTTATGATGCTAGTGTAGATGTTTAACACATACATGTTCATGCTTTAGATGTGATTGGTTTAGAATATTGTTCATTGTTTCATTTCTTTCCTAAGCTATCACACATCTTAAATTACAAAGTAATCTTTTCATCTCACATGCTCATGAGTTTAAATTCCTAAGTGTTTTAAAGTTTAATTCTATCTTTCATTTCAAGTAACATTACATTGCTCAAATACTTAATGATTATATCTCACATGATGTCAACTTGATGGTTTAAGCTCATTGCTACATATTGGTTAATCTTTACATTTTTATGGTGATCTAGTCTTGCAATTTATTTACATTTCAAATACTCGTTTTAGCACTTTTCACTCACGATCATTCGCTAAAGAAGATAAAATTAAGTGCCTAAAACTTTTCTAAAACGAACCCAACCAACCTAAAGATCCACCCGAGGATCCTAACAACACTTAGAAATATTTTAGGAGTCTTAAACAATTGTTTTTGCCATCTAAAACGGGCGAGAGGGCCAGTCTTTGGGGGACGTGGCGGGGGACCGTCCTATGATTTCGTTGGGGAGATCCTCCCTCTGACTACCTCTAGCTGTGGTGAAGTGACG
>SNQJ01S0085881.1:0-21258 GCA_010110895.2 Picea sitchensis | reverse complement strand
TAGGAGAAAGACATAAGTTATTATCTTTTTCTCTATAATTTTCCACTTGTTTAAATTTCTCAAAGAGCACCTTATCTAGAAGTAGATACTAGAGCCCTACCATTGTAGCACTCTAGTAACCCTACTTACATTGCCTATTGCATTTTTTCATTTCAAATTGTCTAAGGAAAAGAGAAATCGCTAGGGCCTAAGTTTCCTTACTTTCTAGCAATTATCTCTAGGACTTGGATGTTTGAGGCCTTGGGTTACCAACACCTCTCTCATCTTCTCCATCTCCTTTGACTAAGTATTATCATTGCTATTTCCCTATAAGAGTTGTTGTTGCTATCATTGACTCCATTACCCTAAAAGGCACTAGTCTATTCACTACTAGTGATTGATTGATCAAACTACATTCAAACTATCTTCTTTGAAACATCCATTAATTCCTACTAACCTTAGATTAGCCTAATTCACTAACCAACTTCTTGTTGTTGCAAAAGATTGCTACAGCCATCTAACAGCAGCAAATTGACCTTAAAAGTGACATGTTATGCTAGCTAGACATTGTTAAATCTGCTTGTGACTATCTAATATCAATTTGCCTAGTTAAAGCTACTATTTCTAGTCTTTTCTCAAGCATTTTGGAGCATAATTATTGTGGTTGTTATAAATTTATCATTGTTGTTGTAAATTGTTGTACTGCTGCAATTTTATATCTGCTAGTATATGTTTAAGAGTTCATTGTCTTATGAAGCACTAATATCATTTTGGTACTTGGAAAGTGCCTTTTTTCTATTTTGTTGTCTTGTTCTGGGCAGGTACACAACACTATTCATTTGCTTCATCTCTATAAGACATAAAAGAACCCTTTGAAATTGAGTGACCTGTGAGGGGGGGAAACTTTCCTACAGTTTCGCCTTAGCCTTCTCAAATCCTCAAGTCACTGGGGACGTCTCCCCTAGGGTACATTGATATACTCCTAAATAGAAAGGGGTTTCTTATTAAGGTGACAATGATACGTCACTCCCTGTTACGCTAATCTTGCTTTCACTTGCCTTGGCTTTTGGGTAAGTACAGATTGTGCAATAACAATTATCATATGAGGATTTTTGGAATCCAGAGACCATTTAGAGCCTCAATGTTTATGCATTTTCTCTCGTAACTTTAACTTTATGTATCTCAGAGTAATTTTGTTATTTCCACCCTTACATGTAATATAAATCAACAAACTTTGCATATTTGGTGTCTAGTTGTTTGGATTTCACTGATGTATATGAATATATATTTTTTATTGACATTTCAATATTTTATGTATCTTTTATTTGGTCGTCGTTATCGTACAATTTGTATTTGCCCAAAGCCCAAGGCAAGTGGATACAAAATTGGCGTAACTGGGAATGACCTGCCATTGTCACCTTAATACGAAATCCCTTTTTATTTAGGAGTATGTTGTAGTACCCCGGGGGAGATGTCCCCAGTGACCTAAGGGTTTGAGAAGGATAAGGCAAATGATACAAGAAAGCCTCCCCCCGCCCTCTCACAAGTCACTCGGATTTAAAGGGTTCTTTATGTCTTATATAGATGAAGCAAATGAGAAATGTTGTGTACCTGCCCAGAACAAGACAGTAAAATAGAAAAAGGACACTTTCCAAGTACCAAAATGATATTAGTGCTTCATAAAACAATGAACTCTTAAAAAATGTGCTAGCTGATATAGAATTGCAGCAATATAACAGTTTATAACACCAATAAGAGATTTCCAACAGCCACAATAATTATGCTTTAAAATGCTTGATAAAAGACTTAAAACAATAGCTTTAACTAGGCAAATTGATAATAGACAGTCACAAGCAGTTTTAGCAATGTCTAGCTAGCATAATATGTCACTTTTAGGGTTAATTTGTTGTTGTTAGATGGTTGTAGCAATCTTTTACAACAACAGCAAGTAGGTTAATGATTTAGGCTAATCTAAGGTAAGTAGAGGTTAGTAGGTGTTCAAGTGAGACGAACAAAGTTCGCTCACACAAATAATCCAAAATATCTGAAATATAGTAATCAAATCCATATGGACAAACATATATGTAATAAGAATGAATAGTAAGATAAGATAATATACAATTGAGAATGAGGGCTCGTTTATATACCCACGCAGGGGTGCCCTTAACCAATAGTCATGTCCTTTGAGACATGTCCTTTCATTATTAATAGTTATTATTTATTAATTAATTATTATGTTATGAATATCTAATTATATATATTTATGTTCATAACATTGCCTTCCCCTTAAAAATGCTTTGTCCTCGAAGCATACTTTATGGAAGACTTATCTCTAGCTCTAGCTTGTAATTATTGTCTCTTGATTCTTCATACTTGAGTTAGTAATCGTTGAGGACCTGAGACGATAGGATCTTCTAAGCGTTGAGCAGAACTGTCGCATTGTAAAGGAGTCTGCCCATCCCAATTCGATCTTCTGCGGATTTGGGTTTTTATAGGGTTCTTGGAAAAAACTTGATACATTTCTACTCCCACGATAGCTTCTACTTTGAGCATCACCTATAGTGGAAGTAATATTCTTCAACATATTGGTTATTTGTTTCTGTTGATACAACGATTGCCTAAAGTATCGATTTTTGTGATTAGGATGTTGATAAGGCATCCTTGCAATTCGATCCTTACTTCGTATACTTGTAGCTTTTTGTTGATTAAATTTTGGAATTGAGTCTTCTTGATATTTCTGACTTGTTTGTACCTATTTCTGGAAATTGTTTGATCAATCAACACTTGTAATGGGTAGACTAGTGCCTTCTAGGGTAATGGAGTCAATGATGGCAGCAGCAACTCTTAGAGGAAAATAGCAATGATAATATTTAGCCAAAGAGGATGGAGAGGATGAGAGAGGTGTTGGTAGCCCAAGGCCTCAAAAATCCAACTCCTAGAGATAATTGCTAGAAAGTAATAATAATTAGGCCCTAGCGATTTCTCTTTTTCTTTGACAAATTGAAATAAAATATGCAATAGGCAATGAGGTGGGGTTACCAGAGTGCTACAATGGTAGGGCTCTAGTATCTACTTCTAGATAGGTGTCTTTCAAGAAACTTTAGCAAGTGGAAGACTATAGAAAAAAAAATAGTAACATATGTCTTTCTCCTAGGGTTTCAAGCAAGTAATTTCATAATCTTTGACATGAAACAAGTAAATTCACCATAAGCATTCATTCACAATAAAGAAATGAAAAATTTCTACTTACTTCACCAAAAAGAATCAAGCATAAACCCTAGTTGAAGATCCTCCACATGAAAATTTTCCAAAATACACCAAGATTTGCCTCCTCCAAGAAGTGCGCACCACTTAATTTCAGCCAATAACCCTTAAAGAGGGTCGAATTTCAGACCACCACTTGTGTGATGACTGAATCATGAAAAAATGAGGGTTTCATCTCTCTATTTATACAATAATTATGACCTTTAATTAATTTTAGGTCATCAAAAGGCCAACATGGCCAAATTACATGAAAAATCCAGTTTTTACACAAATTCAAATAATTAAACCCTAAAATCATTTTTAGAGGTGACGTCATGCCCTTCTAGGATGACGTTGAACCTCTTAGGTGAAACGTTAGGCCTCATCTGCAAAACATTGGGCCTTCCAAACCCCTAGATGATGCCACACATGCCAATTAGCACACAACTGCCTCCATAATGCCAATCCTGACACTGGGTGACGTCTAGGGTCACAATGGTGGCATCATGGGCCTCCCAAGGCCAACGTCCAAGTGGAAGAGCAAGATCCCCCTGGGTCTAGGTCTACCAAAGTGTCTCCGGTGAAACGTCCTTCCTTTTTCTTGGTGCAAGTCTCTGACATCTCTCTGCCCTTGGTTGTGGTCACAACATCCATCTGTGGGCTTTCAGCCCCATGGAGGTCCAAGCTAATCATCTCCCCATATGTACCTGTCCACCGAGCATGGTCTTGCAGCAACAACAAGTACGCCCTCCATGGGCTCATAAGTCACAGGGATCATAGCAATTTCAATCACATCCAATAATCAAATTACCCAAACATGTGCATCAAACCCCCCTTTACCCAGACAAATGCTCAAAGACGTTATGCAGTTTAACAAGTCAGGTTTGGAAAGGGTCTCAAGATGTCGTATTGGGCTAATCCTCCTCAAGTTTGGGGTGTTTCCTAGGTGAGAGCCAATCTAGGTCATGTAAGTGTGTGAAATGGTGTAGGGGAAGTGTTTGGGCAGAGAGTGCAGTGATAACAGGGAAATGTAGGTCTTGCCCGTGGGTGCCTTTGTAGAGGGCGAGTTGCACCTTATCATGGATGCCATTGTTTCCTAGCCCATTCAATGCCTTTTATTCTTAGTCTTATTGCTTTTTCTTTTCAAGGGAAAAGTTGGGGAACATTGTTCTGGCGTGGTGACCAGAGGTGACAGCGTTACCCACAAGCACTTCACGAAAATGAGAAGGTTGGCTCGTGATGAGACCCCCTTTCTCTTGGCTATGCCACCAAGAGCCACTACCCTGGTTTGGTGACCAGATAGATGGTAGTGTCATACCGCTACATGCCCATGGACCTAATATGCCAGCTCATGATGAGACCTCCCATCCACCAACTAGACCTTGAGTTTTATTTTATCTTACAGGTCCCCTTTTCTTACTGAGAAGCCTTTTATTGCTTTCTCGAGAATCCCTGGGCGAAGCATCTCAAAGGTTTTATTTTGGCTTTTAACTCTTGCCAGTTGCTTTTACCCTCTGGGCCTTTAGCCCCTTCTTCCCACAAGGCAAGGTACAACCCTTCATAGTGTGGCAAACCCAATGCCCAAACCAAGGTAGGGGAAGATGAGAGGGATAATGATGAAAAATGGTAAGTATGGAAGGAATGGACGATGACCTTTCATAGACCCACCCAGTGGCAACTCATCCTATAAAGGGAACTAGCTTACTAGGGAGTTTTGTCACCCCCCTAGGTATGAACAAGTTAAAGAGCATAATTTCCAAGCAAACGTTATGAAATGAAGGAGAGTTCAGTGCAACATATTCAAATGCTTCGAAAATCAGAGTGACACATACCATGATACCCGGACTCATTACCTCATGGAGCAAGACCTACTGCTACTTCAGGACCAGGCTGGTGGGATGGATGTTGTTGTTGCTGATAGACGAGTTGCACTAAAGAAAAGATGGACCCTCCAGGGCCAAGCTCAGGTCGTCTGGCTTTCGGCACTCTGTGTCTAAGACCTGTGGGCCTCGAGACATGATCTCCTTAGTTATCCCTAGGGTAGGGGATAACAGTCATCTCTTATACTAGTTCTTTGGCAAATTCTGGTCTACTTCGTAATTTTGGGGCCACTGGTTATGGTGCAATACCAATTCTAACTATTTTTCTCCTTAACACGTGAGTTACAATTAGAAGTCGAGAAATATACTATGATACATTACCACTTGGCACCTGTCTCATACTATTATTCTCATTGTTTTGTCCCTGGTTAGAGGAAAATGTTTTCAATTTCTGCTACAGGTGGGGAAATCACTACTAAAAAAAAAATTCTAACAACCATTTAGATTGAGTAGGCAGGTTGTGCTTTCAACCAAATAAGTGTTGGTAGCTATCAAGTAGATTTGGTGCATAAATCAAGCAAAGTGTTTGTGTTCAAAGGAGGTGTTAACCCCTGGATTTTCTCACTAGCAAATCCTGAAGATTAGGGGCCAGCATATTCTATTTGGCTGGCATTCAGACAATTGTCCCAAAGACAACTTTGCTTTGAGCTAGGGTTGGTTCCTATTTGAATTCAGGTACAGATTGGTTCAGTGATGTATTCCTTGTTCAAAGACAGATGTTGCATAGGTTTTTCATGAGATTGGAGGAGAGACGACTATTTTTAACAGTTCTCCTACTTTTTAGGAGACACAGTTCAAAGGTTTGCATGGCTTACATGCATGATACTTTATTCAGCAACTCTAGTTAGGAGGCTTGCATGTCGAATGTAAGTACATATTCGGATTCCTTGCAGAAAACTGAGTCCAATGTGCCTAATTTCATCGACATGCAAGCACTTTCTATTTCTAGTAGTATGCCATGCAAGGTGCCACGTGGCATCTAGGTACAGGTGTCATTTGGCAGTTCCAGGATGCAACATGTGGCATCCCTTGGAGATGAAATGTGGCAGTCTTAGACACATGGCAACTTCCGATAGTGACAAGTGGAAAAACTAGGACACATGCTTTGAACTTGGGTGATGTGGCAGATGCTAGAGTTGATTGGTGTCATGTTTGAGTCATCGAGGTGGATGCTTGAGTTAGGAGTGGTGTTGGAACATGGACGAGTTTACGAGGTGCTTGGTTGAGTCAACTAGAGCACCCACCTTTCTCTCACCTCACTGGAGCGCCTACCTTTTTCTCTCACTTCATCTTGAGTCAAACTCAAAGTATCTTCACTTGATAGGACGCTTGCATGAGTCATGAAGTGAAGTGGCGCATGGTGATTATTACGAGGTGGATGGGTTGAGTTAACTAGAGCGCCTACCTTTTCTCTCTCCCACTTCGCTCTCTCTCTCTTTCTTACTTAGTCACAAGTTAAACTCTGACTCTCTCCAGTTAACAGAGGCGCCTCCCTTTCTCTTCCACTTCCATTTCACTTAACTCCCTTTCTCTTCACTTCGCTCCACTTTCCCTCTAGTCATCAAGGCACATGTTCTCCTCTCTCTAGTTCAATGGCTACTTCAACTAAAGAAACTCCTAACTGAACTAGTGTGCCTCCACTCTCTTCCTTCAATTTCTCCTTCACTTATGACTATATGCATGGAATCTTCACCTTGTGGCATCTCAATTACTCTCCAATTGAACTCAGAGTGCTTGGACTTCTCTCCACTCTTCTCCTGATCCACAGGAATTACACTCGCAATGACTGCGGTGCATCATTACTCCTCTCTAGATAGCACTAGCACATGAGAACACCTATCCCATTAGTTGAGGCGCATGGCCACATCACACTCCTTCATTCACTCATGTGCATGGCTAGAAAATAATCCTTCTTGGGATATGTACCCTCATTCTTCAATATAAGCAGGACTTCTTCATTGTTTCAAGGTTGGATCTTCTTCTTCAGCGGCATACTTCTTCGGATTCTCTTCTCTTTCTCTTGATTCTAGCTTCTACTCTATTTGTGCAGGAAACATCACTACACCAATTTTGTATTTGTCTCGATGGCGCATTCAACCTCTTGGCGAACACAGAAATAAAGCCTTGTTATGCTCGTATCAAGCTCTCACAGATTGTTGGTATTGTGATTGTTATTTGTGCATGGTATAGAAGTTATTAGCCTATTATTTTGGTGTAATCAACCTCTTAATAATGCTTTCTTTCTCCTTTCCACTTCCTTTTACAGCTGACTTTGAAGGGAATTCCACTGCTTATTTACAAAATTAAACATTGTGACTTTTGGGCTGTGCCAAGATCACCTTCCTTTGCTGTTGTTTTTATTGTTTTGTGTGCAGATTTATAGGTTGAAAACAGCGGAAGGAAATCCTAGTGACACCCTTCTGAGTTTGGCAAGCACCAGCCCGAACGGAGAGGGATCTGTCAGTGACACTAAGGGGCAGTATCTCCTACAATTACATGGCTTTTGTTGCTGATTTATTGTTATTTCAGATCTGATTTTGAGTGCAGAAAAATGTGCTAACATGAAGCAAGAAATCTAAAATGGTGACCTCAGGATGGTGCACTAGAACTTCATCTTCCAAGAGAGATAACTCATAGAGCTTGAGCTAGCTAAAATTCACAACATCATGTATACCAAGTTATGGTGGAAGATCTAGCCTAAAAGCATCAATGGCCAATGATTGCAGAATTTTATAAGACCCATACCAAACCAGTTTGGGCCTGTGACATTGTTGGCTTTTGAACCTTCGCTTCTCCAACTGCAACCAAGCACAATCACCAACCTAGAAATGTGGATGTCCTCTATGTCAATCCTGGAGTGCCTTGTAGTAATCTAGCTTGTGTTTGTGAGAATAAGGCATGTATCCCAAGTTCCAACATGAATTTTTACCAAGTTTTGCACAAATGAAGAAGCCTTGTCCTACTCCTTTTGATGTGATGTAATTTGGTGATTCAAAATGGATCCATGAAACCAATACAAACTCTTCCATTGACATGTGAATGTCTCGTTAACATCTTGGCATGAACAACCTTGACTTTCTTGGCATGAAATGTTTATCATTATCTGGTGCAATGACCTAGCCTCCTATGGAAGGCACGGTATTTCTTCTAGTAAAACAAGAATAGCACTTTAAATGGAGATTTTTGGAGTTTGAATCAAATCAGTCTCCAGATGAGCCAATCTAAAGCTCGCTGATTCAAACTCAGGTTGACCGTGTTTGGCTCAGTCAACATGAGTCAAAATCCTGATTTTAGTACATATGCTATTTCAAATTGTTAGTCAAGGACAAATAGCACCAGTTTGCCTATAAAAGCAATTTTTTGTCGGTTTTCTCTCATTTTTCTGCCTATTTGAGCTAGTTTCTTCTCTACCAGTTGACTACAAGTCACAAACAGAACTACAGCAAGATGAAGTAATCCATCTAAGGCCATCTGTCGGCGTTGTTGAACATCCATGTATATCTTTAGTTTTTTTGCACTTGCCAAGTTTTTCTCAATTTATTCCCGATCTATTCAAACTCTTTGCTCTTTTGCCACACTTATTTTTTGTCGATTTCGAGTCTAGTAACATTGATTTCTTCTTTCCAATGATATTAGAATGTAGTGTGTTGGCTACTCCTTTGGTTTGTCCACCATTGTTAGATGAGGGCTTGGTGGTTATAGGAAAAGGAAAGGAGGAAGAAGAAACCCTTTTTCTAAAAAGCATGCTTTAATGAAGTCATATGGAGTATTTTTAGTTTTATTCTCAAACTAGGAAATAAACCAAAAATAAATTTCATTTTTAGAATGTCCTCTGAATATTGTACCTCATGTTTGATTGACAAAGGATTGAACCATTGAACTATCTAGTTATGAATCTGGCAAAGCTAAAGCCATCATTCAAGAAATGTATCATTGTAGCTGAGGGGATGGAAACGGTTGCAAATGATGTCCTTGAAGACATCCCAATAGGTGTATGTTGTTGGTTGAAAGCTACCAATTCTTGGGAGTAATTCTACCACCATATGAGGGATTACTCCCCCATGTGAACCCCAATGGCCATGATCTTATCTAGTCCGATTAGGTTGAATTGAGTCTTGAAATAGTACTCAAGAGTGTGGATCCATGCATCCAATTTATTGCCATTGAGGGAGCCATCAAATCGGAGAATGGAATTTTTTTTGTCCGACTCGAAACGCCTTTGGACAATGGGAATAGTAGTGGAAATCGACTGGTGTTGGTGTTGGTGTTGGTGTTGGTGTTGGTGTTGGTGTTGTTGCAGTTGTTTTTGTGGGGTAGTCATCATCTACTAAAATATGGATATTGTTAATGTTTAAGCCATTATTATAGATGTTTGCATTTCATTAGATAACAATACCATAATCCAAGATCACTGAGAAATACACAATCACAAGAGACACAGCATTTATCCTGGGAAACCCTCTAGGGGAAGAAAACCCAGCAAAACTTCCTTAATATAGATAGCCAATACAATGCCAAGAGATCTCTTAAACTAATACAGTACTCAAGAGTGTGGATCCATGCATCCAATTTATTGCCATTGAGGGAGCCATCAAATCGGAGAATGGAATTTTTTTTGTCCGACTCGAAACGCCTTTGGACAATGGGAACAGCGGAAATCGACCGCGTTGGTGCTGGTGTTGGTGTTGGTGTTGGTGTTGGTGTTGTTGCATTGTTTTGTGGGGTAGTCATCATCTACTAAAATATGGATATTGTTAATGTTTAGCTTCATTATTATAGATGTTTGCATTTCATTAGATAACAATACCATAATCCAAGATCAATCGAGAAATACACAATCACAAGAGACACGATTTATCCCCGGGAAACCCTCTAGGGGAAGAAACCCAAAAAAAACTTCTCTAATATAGATAGCCAATACAATGCCAAGATCTCTAAACTAATACGTAAAAGTCCTCTTCCAGATATGCACCACTCTTCTCCTTCTTCTCCGTAGCATCGAACTTTGTTCTCGAAAGCAAGGAGGCTATCCTTTATTTACACAAGTTCCGCACGTGAAGTGTTCTTCATCGCGGTCGACTTCACACCGGGTGGGTAAGCCCACCTTATTATATTTCTAGGCCTTCTTTATTATCCTCATGGGGCCGACTTTATTCTGCCTATTACAAATGTATTTTGAGCAATCCGCAAAAGGGAATTTTATCTATTATTAATAATTGATATGATCAATCCACAATGGGATTATCCTATGAATAATATATCAATAATACACAGAATATTCTTTACGCCATATTATTTCAACACTTCTTAACAAGAAGGGTATTCTTCACAAAGATTTCATGCAAGAGAGAGAGGACGCGATCATCAACAAAGATCAAGTGGTTGAGAGGACAAATGATCATCAATAATCTTGGAACACCGACCGGGCGATCTATAAATCATCGGAAGTTTTCTTCATCGGCAATATCGCCATTCTCAAAGGAATGCTATCATCATCGGTGATCAATATGTATTAGTATAAACCGATACATCATCATCATCAAAAGACAACGCCGCTCATCATAATACAAGACCGCTTTACGCCACAACCGCCAAGTTGGAAGCTCAAGATTGTCTCATCTCAATGTCTTGCTTTTACATCACAGCACTCAGGCTAGAAACAAGATACTAGGACCGCTTACATCACGTCAAGCTAGAAGCATAGTACTAGTCCTATCACATCGCCTTTGTTTTTACGCCGCCACAAAGACTTTCGTGCCGGAAGCAGATACTCGCCCCGCTTTTACGTCACAACCATCCGACGAAGCAGATACTATAATCGCTTATCGGGCCAGCCTATCCACCGGAAGCTCGCGTCTAGTTCCATCATATCATCTTGCTTTACATTTGACAACTAGGGTTAGAAGCAAGGAACATCTCATCTTGCTTTACTGCTGACAACTAGGTCAGAAGCAAGGAACATCCTTCATCTTGCTTTATCGCCCCGACAACTCCCATAAGCAAGGAACATATCTCATCTTGATTTACGCCCCGACAACTCGGGTCAAGCAAGGAACACATCTCATCTTGCTTTTACATCCGGACAACTCATCAAAAGCATGAACACATCTCATCTTGCTTTATAACCGATGCCTAGGTCGAAGCAAGGTACACGCCTCATATTGCTTTACGCACCGACGCTATCGTATAGCTGGTACACGCCCCGCTTCTTTAATGTCACAAACCACAAGGTCTAAGGTGGAATATCTCATCATAGCAACTACTCCCCTTTTCAAGGAAGGTCCAGACTATGCCAAGCTTATCTCTAAAGTACACAAACTTCACACCTAGATAGGGCTTGGTCAACATCGCCGCCAACTGCTCATTCTGGCACGTAATCGAGCTTTTAAGGCCTCTCTATACCATGTCACGGGATGTAATGATAATGGATCTCTATGTGCTTCAACCTGGCATGGAATACAAGACTGTCATCTTTATGCATCTCCGGTTATCACATAGAATCAAGGTTGCTCTCATCTCTAAGTCAAATAGGTCGCTCAACAACTTTCAAAGCCATGTAGCTTCACAGCTAGAAGAACATGCAGTAATGTATTATGCTTCCGCTATGCCGAGAGCAATACTAGATTGCTTCCTATCAGCCACGCAGATCATAGTTTTAGATCCCTAAACTCGAACAAGATCCCTAAGTGTTTTCCGGCTAAAAACACTTCCTAATCAAGATCAAGATATCCATCATCAGGAAATCATGATCTCCATCATAACTATGACCACAATCTATTGTACCTTTTATGTACCTCATCACATGTTATGCAACAACAAGGTGAACACGTCTGTTCTCTACCATAAATTGACTCAAGATGTTCCACGGCAAAACAAATGTTTATCCGGTGTTTTATGTACATCAATGATCCAATAACTGCCTATACATGGTTTTAATCAATCAATTCTCACGGCATCGACCAACAACTTTAGCATCGCTTCCATGGGTGTATTCATAGGCTTGCATTCCAACATGTCAATCTCTTCAAGATTGATTGTATTTCCTTGGTTAAGGAAGATCCTCTCAGATTCCCACCATACCTAAAGACCTAAGAAATAATGCATTAGGTCTTTCATTTCAAATTCCGAGGCAAGTCTTTTATATCTTCGATGAGTTTTTTTCTTCTCCATTTAAGAATAGTCATCCACATATAACAAGAAGATTACTAGCTCATTATTCATGATTTTGAAGTAGAACTTTGAGTCTGCTTTACTCTTGGTCAAGGCTGCGGGGGAGCTCTCTAACCAGCCTCTCGATCATGCTCAAGGAGTCGTCAGAGGCGCCCAAAGTAAGCAGCCTCCTCGAACGCCCTTCGAGAGTTTTTAGGAGAGCTGCCCTCATCAAATAAGGTCTCTGGACGCCCCGAAAGGCCCCAAGGGAAAAACGCCCCCGAGCCCACGCTGCGCGAGTGAGGAGGAAATTGGTCATTTTTGGTTTTTTTGGTTTTTTGGAGAAATGACTCATGGGATAGGTAGCCTAGGGTTAGCTAAGACTACTAAAACACCTTTTCACTCCCATTTCTCTCATTCTATTTCACATTTCATCCATTTCTTTGCTAAGAGGGTTTTGACCTTGAGAGGGTTCTTGTTAGTTATTGATGGGATCGAGGGAACATTGAAGGTCACCATTTCCAGAGAGCTTGGAAGGCGGGAGATTGAAGGCTACAGTAGTCATATTCAACCACCATTGGAGAGCTAAAGAGGTAGGCTCTTGTTCCATTTTTCTTTTCTTGTTTTTTTTTTTAAATGCAATGTGTTGTAAACTAGTTTCTTCTCCTACTCTTTTCCCATTTCTCCTCCATCATTCTACGGCAGGTAGCAAACTTATTATCATATACAAGGTTCAACATTCATGATGTTGATGTCAATGTGGTGTGCCATTTTGGTTCCATTTTTTTATTACAATGATGGTGGTGGAGGTTCAATGAGGGGCCTAGGCCTACCCATGATAGTGATGAAGGAATAGAAGTGGACAAATACATGCCTCATAAGGAGAGGAGGAAGGAATGGAAGGGATGGAGACAATGAAATGACAACATGGTCGATCCCCAAAAATCCAAAGACAAGTACACACCTCTATGGAAGTATGTCACTAAGCTTACTAGAGGAAAAGGGGGTGGAACAGGAAAATTATATGCCACCATTGTCATAAAGATCAGCTGTAAGTTCCTACACCAAAAGTATGTTACCCGGCCCGTACCGATGAAGAATATAGGAATAAAATCATGTGTGAGTATCGATTCCAATGGTAGACTTAAATACCAAAAGGAAGAGGAGGTAGCACAAAACAAAGCCAAAAGACCGAGGGATGAACCTGAGAATGCAGGTGAAAGAATGTTCATTGGTCTAAGCGCATCCCCCCATGCTAGTGCATTCTCGCCATCTTCACCGAACACTATCAGAATTCCTGACCAAGGTTGTAGAGATGATGTGGATGCAAACGTTTATAGGTTTCTATATGCATGTGGTATACCATTCAATGTTCTTCGCCACCATATTGGCATGAAATGGTGCAGTTTACCAATGGTGCTCCCCTCATACATTCTGGAGTCTCTAGGTATGACAAAGAACCGGTGGGACTTGACAGGAAAGAGCCAAAATCCAAGGTGCTCTTCAAAAATTTACAAATGAGTGGAACCTAAATGGCGTATCAATTGTCTCTCGATGGTTGGACAAATGTGAAAGGCAAGCCATTGATAAATATTCTTGTTGTGTCTATGAGTGGTGCGATCTTCCTTTCAAACCATGACTACTCAGATCGCTACAAGACATGTATTAATATTGCAGTTGCCTTGCTTAAAACCATTCAAGAGATTGGGCCCTACAATGTCATTCAAGTCATCACCGATAATGCTGCTAATTGTAAGGCGCAGGATACTCATTGAAGATAGGTAAACCAATATATTTTGGTCGAGGTTCATTGTGTGAACCAAACACAATGAACCTTTTGATGCATGATATCATTAAAATGAAGGACCATGATTATAGATGGATTGGTGCTTTGTACAAGAGAGGAAGAAGATGATAAGAATTATTACCAATCATAGCATGGCCTACTACATTTTCAAGTAAATACCGAGGTTGAATTACTGGGTGAGATTGCAAAGACCAGATTTGTTAGTTATTATCTCACCTTCAGGAGTCTATTGAAGGTAAGAGAGGCATTGGCTAGTATGGCCTCGAAAGATTCAAGTATGTGATTCTAAAGACAGGCTACATCCGAGAGAGATCTCAGAGAAGTGACTTTCAAGAGGGGGAGGACACAGTCCTTGATGGCCATTTTTGTTAACAGGTTCGGGTATATCAGCCACCAATCCCATTTACATTATGATTCAATATGTAGATATAGATCGATCAGTGATTGGAGAGGTGTATGAGCAGATGGACAAAATGCTAGGCCAAATCAAGTCATTGTAGAGCCGAAGGATGCAATCTGTATGATCATATCCATAAATTGTGGTCAAAAGGTGGGATAATCTGAATGTTCCACTCCATGCCCTCGGCATATGTCCTTACCCCCAAAATATTATTCTTCATCTTGTTTGGCCCAACCAACACCGCCGAGGGTGGGGAAAGAGAAAACCACACACAGATCCGTAGGTGCAAAATGGATACATGCTTGCACTGGACAAGTTGGTACCCGATGAAGAAGAGTGTGCTCAAGTACAAAGATAATTTAGCAAATACATCAGTGAACATGAAGTCTTTGGTAACTTGCATGCAACCAAAGATCAAGACAGTTGGTGCGTTATCGAATGGTGGAACATGTATGGCTCCCACCAAAAAATTTGCACAACTGGCAAGGAAGGTGCTTTCAGTCGCTAACACCTCTTCTGCTAGAGGTGTTGGAGCACCTATAGCTTCAATTCCACAAGCAAAGAGAAACAACTTGAATGCAGACCAGGAAGAAAGTTTGGTTTATGTGCATTACAACTTGAGGTTGTTGTCGCACTACTGTGATGCAGATGGGAATGCTTTTTGTGAAAGAGATATGACTTGGGATGACAATCCAGAGGAGACTAATTTACGGATGGAACCATTGTTTTAGAGCTGGCAAGAGGAACTTTGAGTGATCATGATGGCAATAATATTCATGGAGTAGACATGCCACACCCATCCACTACAAGGGTTCCAAATTCACCAGTTTTACCTTTATCTACACAAAATCCATTGTCACGCAGCTATCTAATGGCTTCGGTCGTAACCCACCATCATTTCCACTGTTCTCTTATTCAAAGATTGTGAGAGAAGAAACTAGAAGTTTCCTCGTGGCAAGAGGAAAGTTAGAGCATAGTACTTGGTACTTACTACCGTATACTATATCTCTTTTTCTTTTTCATGTTTAGAAGTAGTCTCTGAAATTTAGTACTTGTCTCTGAGTTTGGAGTCTTGACTCTTTATTATGGTTTATTCCATAAACAATGAAGTTATGAAATTATAACTTATGAACTTAAGAACATCATCAAGGGCGACAATTCTACCTTTGATGCTTTTATGATTGATGTTAGGATGCTTTAATGATTGATGTTATGATGCCTTTTAAGGATTGATGTTATAACTTATGATGCTTTAATGTTGAGTCCCCTATATGTTTATGATGGATGTTATATGTGTAGTGTAGGATGTACTAAAATGGTTGATGCTTTAATGACATCGATTCATCTACTAAATCACCTGTTTAAATGATCTTATATCTATGTTTCATGTTTTTTGCAATTGATTCAACATTCTGCGATGTGTTTTATATATATATATATCAAAATATATTTTTTACGATATATAAAAACGCCTCCCGATTCTCGGAGATTTTGAAACTACGCTTTCTTTTCCTCGCCTTCCCATTTCTCCCGGCCCCTATCTGCTAATAGCCTTACCTACTAAAGCCTCTAAGTCATTAAGAACTGCTCTATTCAGCCATAATAAGCTCTAGGAGCTTGCTTCCAACCAGATAAGGCTTTCTTCAATCTCGGCAGATATGAGACTTTCTTGTCTCTCAACCTCAAATCCTTGAGGTTGTCATATACACTTCCTCCTCTTCGACACCGCTTAGGTTGCCTTCACATCCATCTGGTGCGCCCCACTTCATCTTAGTCGTAAGAGCTATGCATTTTGCTCATCATGTATCTAGCCACGTGATTTAAACAACTTCATAGTCAGTTTCCTCTCAGAGCCACGCCACACAAATCTTTATGCTATACTTCAATACTTCCATTAGCAAAGATGTTTTATTTTGAAGAGCTACCTGGAGGATGTACTAATATCTTTATTCTTCGAATTGGGAACTATTTCCCATACTTCTGTCTTCATTATGGATTGGTATTCCTCTCGTCATGGCATCTCACTTCATTTCTTTTCCTCTCAATGGCTTCTTCAAAGCGTAGGCTCCTCATCTAGGAGATAACACATCAAAACCATATAACTGAAGAATGGCTTAAGTCTCTTCACATGTCTCATGGTTACTTCGGGAACACCATACTCTCTCCATATTGAATGTTTCTCTAGCCTGCCGGCTTTCTTTTATGGAGGGATCCTCATCCAGGAGGTTCTTACACTCCTACTACTATATCATGGTCTCTAGAAGTTCCTAATCAGGGGAAATTACGACTTCCCTCACTGTTTCAACAACTCTGGGAACCTCCTCATCGCACATTGGGATTACACGGGTTCCTCTTCATATACCTCTTCAAGCCGGCACAGTTTAGATTTCGAGTGTTGCATTCATCAAAGGTCACATCCCTCAGCCGATCTCAATGTGATGTTGACTTAGTATATACATTTTGAAGGCCTTAGAGACCTACATGTAAGATCCCACAATATTCCTGAAGGGTCCGCTTGTTTCTCTTTTCTTTAGTATATGAATAAACACTAGACAAACAAATATTTTGAGATGATGGTTTACCTCCGCTTCTTTCCAGTGAACATGTATTCCAAGGTCTTGAGCCCAAGTGCACTATGGGATAATTCGTTCTACACATAAACAACTGCCACTATATCTTTTTACCATAAGCACATAGGAAGATTCGATCATGGATCATAGTCTTCACAGCCCAATATGGTCTCTATTCCTTCGCTCACAATCGGCTTTGTTGGGGATTATAGGGAGTAGTGGAGTTCTCTTGATTCCAACATCTTTGCGAAAGTTCACAAACTCTTTTGAGGCATATTCTCCATTATCTTAACCTCAAGGTCTTTATCTTTCTTTCAGAAAGGTTCTATCAAGGCTTTGAATTCCTTGAACTTCATCGAATGACTTCCATCTTTTAGTCTTGAAGAAAATATATCCGTGTTTTAGTTTATAATCATCAATGAATGCATACATAGTATTACATACCCATTAATGGGAGGAAGATGGCGACAAATACACACATCCTAATGGATGAGTTCTAGGACTATCTTTGTCTTGTTGTCCCTCTTCGAAACGGGTTCTTGATATTCTTCCCTTTGTGCACATCCATCGCAATGCCTTTGCTATCCCCTTTGAGTTTTGGTAAACCTTTGACCGCTTTGTATATGTATGGTAGTGCCTTGTAGTTGATGTGGATAATCTTCTATGCCAAAGTTTGCATGAGTTTTCAATGGTGTGGGTCATGGCAGCCTCTGAGTCACCCTTTAAATTATACAAGCCATTTTCTTCTATTTCCAATGATGATTGCTTCATTTAAGGCTTTTCCTTTAGCCCACATAATAAATTCTCCATCTGGGTAAAGCAACTCGAAGTTCTTCTCTAAAGCCGAAATGGAGAGTAGGTTCTTCTTCAAGCCCGTACATATAGTATGCCCTTCATTTTTAGTGAATTCAGTTTATGGTTTGATTCTCCCAATTCTTGATGGGATATTGGTAATCATCACCAAGTGTCACTTCTTCTCTGAGAAAACTTCTATTTTTGAGATACAAGAGAATGCCTTTGTCCGGTCATGTGCTTGGATGCATCGCTATCAATGAGCCAAGTGTCCTCTCCGTACATGATCTTGAGAGGGCCAAGATCAAGACATGGTCTCTTGATCTCCTCTCTTATCATCTTTAAGTGGTGGCTCTTCATTTTCGACTACATGGGCATGGAGCCCTTATGTTTTCTCTTGTATTCTTCGCGTTCGGTGGATGAACTTAATCTATCCCATCTTGTCACAATCATAGCATTGTAATGATGAGAGTAGTTCTAGTCCTTTGTTTTCCTCTTCTTAAATCTCCTCGATGAGATAATTTTATGATTGAATTTATTTTGATTGTTGAGGCCTTTATGAGTCTCCTTGGAAGTAGGGTTTCTTCCTTCCTCCTTTGGTGTGAGAAGCTAGCTTGATCATCATCCCTTGCTAGTAACGCTCACTTCCATTCGCACATTCTCGTGTTTCTTCTTGGATGCATTCTTCCCATAGACTGCCAAACTTCAATTTCTCCTTTCTAGAACATATTGCTTGGATGAAAAGTATCCCAAGGTCTTAGAGACCATTTAGGGTCGCCATTATGAGTTCGACTCTTCGTCTATGGTATCTCAAATAGCTTCTAGTTGTTCTTGAATTGAGATTCGATAAGCATTCTTGAATCATTTCTCCTTTTCTGCATCCTTGTACTTTTAAGTCGAGTTCTTAGATTCATCTTTCGTTTATGTTCTCTTCATATATAGTGATCAAGGCATCAAACATCTCTTTCGGAAGTCTTCTCGAAGACCAGCCATAAGGAACTGTGTGGTCTTTGATTGAATCTCGCACGATTCTTTTTCACCTATTGTGTCCTTTTGATGCTTTGCCTTTTCTCGCGAACATCGCTCTGTTCCTAAGAATTTTCTTGATCTAATTTGCTAGGGTCATTCTTCTTTCAAGAATGAGGCCAATCCTATACTCCAGTACCGAAGTTTTCCACTCTTTCTAACTTGTCAACAAGCTTAACGCTATGCATTATCTTTTACCTCGAGCTAGAAAATGACCAAAAAATGAAAGTGCTCAAAATCAAAACTCGAATCCTTACCGAGGTGCGCTATCGAGGCGAAAGTAGCCCGGTGTGTTTGGATCCGAAAATCCAACTTTGCTCCTTCAAATTTGATCCGCGGATTTTGGATCAGGCTTCTAGTACCTTCCGGTACTACTTTTTGGTACTGGTACACCGTTTTCTCGGTACTTCGGTAGTTTGTGAAACTAGGTTTACTTTCCGTGGGAGAGATCCAAACAATGAAAAGGTGCGTTGAGAGTACCAAAGTGATCCTTAGGGAGGGCGACTTTTCTAGATGGTTTCGAAATGCTTCACCACCAAAAAGCCCTAATTTTCATGTAGGGTAACAGTGACGTTTTTCATCAGAAAGATGCTTCCTTCACTTTGGCTCACATACCATGTTAATGTTTAAGCCATTATTATAGATGTTTATCATTAGATAACAATAGCATAATCCAAGATCAATCGAGAACACACAATCACAAGAGACACAAAGATTATCCCGAGAAACACTCATGGGAGAGAAAACCCAAAGAAAATTCCTTATTATAGATAGCTAACACAATGCCAAGAGATCTCTAAACTAATACAGAAATTCCTCACCCAGATATGCTTATTCCTCTCCTCTCTGGTAACATATCAGAACTTGTCTCTCAGACTAAGCAAGTGAGTTGTGTCTAAGTGAGGCGCTAGCCTCCTTTATTTATACAAGTCTAGCACGTGTGAAGTGTCTCTTCACTGGCAGGGCCGACTTCTCAAACTGGGTGGGTAAACCCACCTTTATTATATTTCTGGGCCTCTTTAATATCTGATGGGGCCGACTTCTTATTCTGCCTATTACAATAGTCTTTTGACTAATCCGCAAAAGGGGATCCAGTCCTATTACAATAACCGACATGAACAATCCACAATGGGGATTGATCCTATGAATAATATATCAATAATAATAAGAATACACTTTGCAGTTACATTATTTCAACAGATATCATGTCCTACATGAGCTTTGCCTAGAACTCAATTTGTTGTTGTCGTTGCTCATCCAATTGTTCCATCTACTCAATAGGCTATTGGCATTGTTCCATGAACTAAAGTCATTATTCAACTAGCCGATTTGCCAGAAATTTGTTATGTTATCACTATTATTTAACCAAAATATGAATAACTTCGGCCTCTTTTGAGTAATCGATGCCATGCATAGGCACCATGTGACAAACTGAATCTGCTAGTCTAGGAAAATATTTTGCGCACTTTTAGACAGAACAAGAAAAACAAGACTGAAAGAAAAATATCACTAGTGTCAAAATATGTTATGCGAGTTTTGGAATTTCTCGATTAGAATGCAACTAGAACATTCACAGAATTTTGCGATTTCTTGCAACTCTTTTGTTGGTTCTCGTAATCTCTCCACTAGAAAACGGCCAAATTGCATGACATAGTGTCTATGAGAGCAGAAAGTTGTAGAGAAATTTTTTGGCAGAAAATTTTGTGCTAATGGAGAAAAATCCAAAAAGGGGGGAGAGGATGTGTAAATATTCTATCATATGGCATCTAGACTACGCCCACGAATGGAACTGGCAATTTTTTATTAATGGAAAGGATCTGAATCAGGCTTGGCATAGACGTAGAGTTAACAATTGAATATCATGCAAGAAAGAAGCTTCAGAATTACAGAACTCCACAGACATGATATGCACACAATCAACAATGAGAATACTTCCACGATTAAGATAAAATGCAAGACAAAAATGTCGAACTATACACTTATTACATTTATAAGGGTATATAGTGTTACAACAAAATCTAGCACCCCCACATGATGTAAAGTCCCAAGCATCAAGGGGCTAGTTTGTGCAACTCAGGAAAACTACCCCACTGTCACCTAAATAGCTCTTCCTCTCTCTTTAGGTTGGCTTCCCTAAAAGGTAGGATTGCTAGGATATAGAATGGAGCAAGGTTGTTGGGAGCGGGAAGCGCAGATTTTCAAAAATCTCCGGGAGCGGGAGCTTTTCGGGAGCGTTTTTTATATAATACATAAAAAATATATATTTTGATGCATATATATATAAAACATGCAGAATGTTGAATCAATTGCAAAAAACATGAAAACATAGATATAAGATCATTTAACTAATTGATTAGCGATGAATCGATGATCATTAAAGCATCAACCATTTAGTACATACTACATACTACA
>SNQJ01S0085879.1:34619-47467 GCA_010110895.2 Picea sitchensis | reverse complement strand
ATTTCTTCTACTTCAAGTTGATTCATGTGTGGTCTTTCTTTATCTATTTTGACATTTATGCTTTCAACAATCTTCTGCAGTCTTTTGTTGTAACATCTATAGGCTTTTCTTCTTGATGAGTAACCAAGGAAAATTCATTCATCTGCCCTTGAATCAAACTTGCCTAGATCCTCATCATCTCATTTGATATAACACTTACTTCCAAATATTCTTAAGTGTTTGACAAATGTTGGTTGGCCCATCCATAATTCATAGGGTGTCTTATCACTTTTGACTCTGATTTTCTCTCTGTTTAGAATGTAAATGACAATGTAAACTGATTCTCTCCAAAAGTTGTCTGGTAATTTTGCTTCATTCAACATTGTCCTGGTGATCTCTTGTACATGTTCGTTTTTCCTTTCAACTACTCCATTTTGTTGAGGAGTTCGTGTAGTTGCATATTGTCTTTTTATTCCATGGGTTTCACAAATTCTTCAAATTCATTGGATGTGAACTCACCTCCATTATCTGACCTTAAATATTTGATTTTCAGATCGATATCATTTTCAACTAAAACTTTGAATGCTTTAAAATTTTCAGATGCCTCAGATTTGTTTTTAAGAAAGGTAACCCAATTCATTCTTGTATAATTATCAATGAGTAACATAAAATAGCTTTCTCCTTGCACGCTTTTTGTTCTTGTTGGTCCACAGAGATCTGTATGCACAAGTTCCAATGGCTTGAATGTTGCATATTCCTTTGTCTTGAAGCTCACCCTTGATTGTTTTCCATGCTAGCACTACTTACAGACAGTGCTTGAGCGTTTTGTGATCTCTGGAATATCTCTTACAGCTTGTTTGGTACTAATTTTTACCAAGTTGTCAAAGTTCATATGACCCATTTTTTTATGCCACACCCAACTTTCATCTATTTGCCCCAAGAAGCATTTTTCTCCATTAATTTCATCAAGAATGTATACATTGTTTGGGGTTCTGAATGCTTTTGCAACCAACTTGCCTGAATTTGCTTTTATGATCTCACATTCTTGGAAGTCAAAAAAGTAAGAGTGTGTCCTTGGTCACACATCTAGCTTACACTAAGAAGATATGCTTTAAGTTTTCAACACACAGAACCTTTTCAACCTTAGCTCTTCCATTGCCAAGACTAAGAGCGCCCTTTCCAACTATCTTTCAACTGCCATTGTCTCCAAAGGTAACATTGTCTTCATTCTTCTTCAGGGTGATAAACTTTGTTCTATCTCTTGTCATGTGACTAGAGCACCCATTATCAATGTACCACTTATCCTTATTATTTTGTGCCTACAATGCAGCTTGGATGAACAATGATTTTTCTTTCTTTTGTTCCCTTTGTTATTGATTTCTTTCCATGATTGTTGGAGCTTCCTCTTTCTGATTTTTTCTAAAATCACTTCTGCAGAGTTTTGCTATATGCCCATAATTATTACAATTATAACATATGATGTTATAGTTCACCAAAGGGGGAAATGAGTTGTAATTTCTCCTTGAGGATCCTTGGGTGTCTATATTGTTGTGTTTCATGTAACCACCTCTTATATTTGTTCTACAATTTATTTATTTATGACCAAAACCATTGCAAGAATAGCAATAACTAAAGAAAGAATTTTGGTACCTAATTGTGTGATTCTGTTTTAATGGGAGAGTCTTCCTGATTCTATCCTTGTGAGGAAGATTTGTTTTATGTGGAACATATTGTTCTTCCTTCCTGTTGTCTTCAACCATGGTGGAGTTTTTGAGTATATCAACATAACTCTTGGTCCTTTCTTCACTTGATTGTTTTGAAGAAGTTGAGGCTTCTTCATTAGCAACTTCATTTTTTCACTATAACCAAGACCAATCTTGTCAAATGGCGATCTTTGACAGTTTAGGATTTTATTCAAAGTTGTAGAGCTCTTTTCAAATTTCATGTTGGTATGTGATCTTTCCAACTCCTTTCTTAGACAAACTATTTCAGATTCTAGACTATTGCAGACATCTTCTTTTTCTTTTAGTTGGGCTCTTAAGACTTCTTCAACTCTCTTTACCTATTCTACTTGAGTTGTTAAGTTGATGATGATTTTTTTAGTTTCATCAGGATTTTCTTTTATACCGAGCATTTCTTTTTTGCACTTCTTCAGCTACTCCTTTTGTATCCATTTATTGTTCCTCAATGTCTCTATTTCATTTAGAGCACATATGAGCTCTCCTTCAAGATCTACTTCTGCATCAATCTCGAGATTGTCTTCTTCTGTTGAGTTTGCATTTCCATTTTCTAGGACATCAGTCTGTGTTTCTAGACCCATAAAGAGAATTTCTTCCAATTCACTGTCATTATCATGAGATGTGTTGTTGTCCTCATTGGTATACATATTCTTATTTTGCTAGAGAACTTTCTTTTCTTTTCAGTCTTTCCCTTCCTGTACCTTTTGGAGCTGGTATCTTCTTATTTATTTCTATTTCTATAGGGGCATCAATTAAATACATTTTCTCTAATATTTCTAGAAGCAAAGTGTCCTACTTCTCCACAATTGAAAATTTTGAAGGAAAGTTTACCTTTGTATTTACCTGACCCTCTCTTGAGCTTCATGACAAAGTTGGCTTTTTCTTCATCTAATTCTTTATTTGAATTGTCACGTGTTTTGTATTCTTCTGTCTTTGTCTTCTTTGATGCCTTGAAGGCTGCTTCCTTCCTTGTTGGCTTTTTTTGCTTATCATTTTCTATCCTCATTTCATATGCAGTGAGAATTCTATGTAATTAATCCATTGTTAGATTGTCTAGGTCCTTCATTTCTTCAATGGTGGATATCTTGGGATTAAATCTTGAGGGAAGTGACCTAAGCACTTTTTGCACAATAATGGTTTCTTTAACCTCTACACCTAATTCTCTGATGGTGTTGGCAATCTTATCTACTCGAAGAAAGTAGTATGCAATACTCTTCCTCTTCCATCGTAAGGGTCTCAAATTGACCTTTATAGGTTTGTAGTTTTGTCTTCTTGACTTTGTCATATCCTTCATATATTTTTTGTAACTCGTACCATATTTCTTTTGTTGAAGCACAATGCATGACTTTGACAAACTCTGATTCTGCTAGACCACATTGGATTGTACTCATGGCCTTATAATCATAGTAATTGAGCTTCTTTTCAGTTGTATCTACAGGTGGAGTTGTTGGAGTTGTGTAACCATTCTCAACTACACTTCAGACGTCATATCCAAGTGCCTTCAAATAAGTTTTCATTCTTATGCTCCAGAATGCATAGTTTGATCCATCAAATACTATATCTATGTTTGTAGAGAAACCTTCATGTTTATCAATGTGTGTTGTAGGGACTCACCTCCCAATGATTAGACTGTTATGAAGGAACTTGGCTCGGATACCAATTGTTGGCACACTTACTTATACTGAAGGGGGGGTGGGGTGAATTGGTATAGGATTGTTTTTCTTTTCTTACAATATTCATTAATTTATTACTTTACCATCCATAAGCAGTTAATGATGAATATATACACTGAAGAAAACTGAAGTACTATGAGGCTACCAACTAAGGTTTGTCTTTGACCTTGATTTTGGCTCTAAGTTTAATCTCCAAACTGTCATTTGTTGTTGTTTTAGGACAGCAAACAGTTTTGCACTTTTTTGCTCATAATTTATATTGGTTAAGTGTTCTGTGAGGTGCCCTTGCAAGTGTTTTCGAACCGGTGGTTAGCACATGCAATATATCTCAAAACAAGTAACACTCCTCTAGATCTTTACAACACAAATAAGTTGATCTACACTCTAAGAATGCATGAAAATAGGACACATGTATTTTTTGTCAACATGACCCTGGATAAAATCCCCTTGGGAAAAACCAGTGTGGAATGGAAGCATATATAATTATATATAATGATGATCTCAAGTAATGAATACAACAAGGAATACAATACAAGAAAACCCAGTATGATAGCAAAATCCTCTCAAGCTTGTAGCACATGTTCCAAGATGAATGCGCCTAGGAAAGTGCACCCCTCTCTCCTTGTTGCTCTATCCACTGAACTGAAGCGCCCAAGCTCCTCCTTGGCCCAATGAAGAATCCCTTGCACACAAACCAACAGTTGTGTGCCTCCTCAAGCATGAACCAAACAGATCTAAGATCGGACAAGGCCTCCTAGTGCCTGCTAGATGTGCGCCCTCCTCCAAGCAATAACAATCACCATAAAGAAACAAGGGTCTAAGCCTCCATAGCTTCTCCATGGATGGAGGTACCCAAGCTTCCTTCTCTCAATGCTTCCATTCCCATCTCCATTGCTCCTCTCTAGCTCTCCTAGTGAACAAATGAAAGAATGAACCTCCTTAGGCCCTATGCGCCCTCCTTGAACCATCCATAAGGAAACCTAAGATTGGATGGCTAGGATCACTCCAAGCCATCTCTAATCCATGGTTGAGATTTCACCAAAATATATCAACTCAAAACCCACTTTGGGTTAAGTTTCCTAAGTTCACTTTATGTCCCCTCATTCACCCACTTAGTGAATAATTAGTCACTTTTGCCTTTAGTGACAAAATTCAACTTTTTGACCTAAGTGAAGTGATAGTTGAATTAGACATAAAGTACAAGGTACATAGTCCGAATGTATTTCTCAATTGTGGTTAGAGACCCAAAACCACAAGGGGACCACTTGACAAGGTACACTGAAACTCAACACTCCCTCTTACCGAGGAAAGTGTTTCTCACCAAGCCCATCTTGTCTCTGAAGTAGACATGCTTGCCCCTTGCCAGGGCCTTAGTGAGAATATCTGCAACCTGCTCATCAGTCAGAATATACTGAAGTTGTATTGCCCCTCGCTGAACCCAATCTCTGATGAAGTGGTATCTGATCTCTATATGCTTCGACATGTCATGAAATACTGGATTCTCAGAGAGTTTGATACAACTCTGATTATCGCAGTGAATGACAGTCGGAGGCCACTTTTGACCAAATAATCCTACCAGCAACTTACAAAGCCAAATGGCCTCGCAACTGGCCTGATTGGCCACCATATATTCTGCCTCAGCTGAACTCAAAGCAGTTGACTTTTGTTTCCAGCTATACCAGGGAACAAGTCCTAACCCCAACCCAAAACAACACCCTGAGGTGCTCTTCTTGTCAATAGCACATCTTGCCCAGTCTGAGTCTGTGTAGCCAACCAAACTCACTCCATCCCCCCTGACATAGTCCAGGCCATAATCCACTAACCCTGCAATGTACCTCAAAACATGTTTTTCCCCAATCCAGTGAACACTCCTCAGCTCTACCATATACTGGCTGAGAGTGTTCACGAAAAAACAAATATATGGTCGAGTGTTGACTCGATACACAATGATCCAATCAACTGTCTATATCCTGTAGCATCCACCAACTGGGAATCTGAAGCGCTAAGCTTCTTCCAGTTGGTGACCATGGGTGTCAACATAGGCCTGCAGTCCTTCATCTGAAAGCTGCTCAAAATGTTTGTAGCATACTTCCCCTGTCCCAGGAAGATGGGACCTTCCTCCTGCCATACCTCCATGCCCAGAAAATAGTGCATCAAAACGATGTCACTCATCTCAAACTCTAATGCAAGTCCCCACTTGCACTCAACTATGAGATGCTCTGCTCCCGTGATGAACAAGTCATGCACATATAAAATGAGAATGAGTGTGTCCTCACCTCTAATGATGTAGTAGAGGTTAGGATCAACATCGCTCTTCTCAAATCCCATCTGAAGCAAGTATGAGTCAATGTGCGAATACCAAGCTCCGGGAGCTTGTTTCAGACCATACAGTGTCTTTCTCAGAAGGCACACGTGAGACTCTCTCTCACTCACCTCGAACCCCTGGGGCTGCTCAATGTACACCTCCTCCTCAATAAATCCATTGAGAAATATGGTCTTTACATCCATCTGATGTATCCTCCAACCCATCTTTGTCACTATGGAAATAATACTCCTAATGGAAGTGTATCTCACAACTGGTGTGAATGTCTCATCATAATCAACTCCCTCTACCTAAGAGAATCCACGCGCCACAAAACGGGCCTTGTGTTTCTCTATGTTACCATCTACAACATACTTGGTCTTGTACAACCATCTCGAAGTCACAACTGACTTCCCCTCTGGCCTCAGAACCACCTCCCAAACATCATTGTGCATAATGGAGTCATATTCCTCCAGCATAGCCTCTCGCCAAACCTGTTTGTCAACTTCCTGTGCAAATGTCTGTGGCTCTGCATCTGTGATGCTTGTCACCATCGCCAAGTATTACCCAAGCCTCTCTAGTGCTCTGCTCTCTCTGAATTGTTTCTTGGGCTCTCCTACATTCTCCTTGGCTTCCTTCAAGGTCTATTGAAACCATCTCGGTTTCATCTTCCCTGAAATAACCAAGGGAGAAGTAAGATCTCCTCACCCAAGAGTCTCTGCCTTAGATCTAATCCCAACACTCTGAGATCCTGAAGCCTCTGCACCCTCTGCCTGAACCACCTGCAACTGTGAACCTGAAGTTGTGCAAGGTGACCCTGTCACCCCTGAAACAGGTGTACCAGACACCTAAGGTTGTGCTCCCTCTAAAACATTAATTTGTGTCTCTGCATCCTCCTCAATACTGACTCTCAACTCAAGAGACCTTCAAACAGCGCTACCCTCCTCAAATCTAACATCTCTGCTCACCAACACTCTCTGTTGTGATGGAATGTAAACTTGGTAGGCCTTTGAGACCTCTAAGTACCCAACTAGAAGCCCATGATGGGTTGTGGGGTCTAGCTTTGTCCTCCTCTCTGAGGGGACATGAGAGTAAGTCAAGCAACCAAAAATCTTGATATGCTCAACATCGGGCCTCCTACCAGTGCAGGTCTCCTCAGGAGTCTTCTTCCCCAAAATCCTGTGGAGACTCTTGTTTTCTAGATAAACTGCAGCAACACTCGCCTCAACGCAAAGGTATAGAAATAAACTTTGATCATGCAGCATAGATTTCGTTGCACCTGTAATCGCCATGTTCTTCCTCTCGACAACCCCATTTTGTTGAGGGTTGTAAGGCACGATCATCTATCTTCTGATCCTTGCACGGGTATAGAAGTCTACAAACTCCCTGGAGGCATACTCACCTCCGTTGTCTGACCGCAAGACCTTGATCCTCTTTCCTATCTAGTTCTCCACAAGAGCTTTGAACTCTTGGAACCTCTTGAATACCTCACTCTTGGCCTTCAGGAAATAGATCTAGGTCTTCCTTGAGTGGTCATCTATGAATGTGAGATAGTACTCACAACCACTTAAGGACGCCTGAGACATGGGTCCACACACATCTGTGTACTAAATCCAGTACCCCAGCTGACCTGATGTCACTGCTAGGAAAATCAACCTTGGTAAACTTACCAAGCACACACCCTCTGCACACATCCTGATGCTTTGAGCTGAACTATGGCACTCATGTCACAACCTCTCTCAGCCCTCCAAGAGCCCCATAATGAAGGTGAGTCATCCTTTAATGCCACAATTCACACAATTGATTGTTGTTGTCACTGCTTGTTGCCAAAGCAAGCAGGGGCTGAAAAAGAAATATGTATAGTTTCCCATCCCTCACTCCAATCACCTGCCCTGAGGTGAGATAGGACCCCTTAGGGTGTATGAGGACCTTTGTCCCTCTGAAGGACACCTCAAGACCCCTATCCTAGAGGGTGGAAACTGATATCAGATTCTTCTTCAACCCAGGGACGTAGAGAACATCCCTGAATGAAATAGGCGGCATACTCTCCCTCTGAAAAGTAATTGTGCCATGCCCAACAACTCTGACTATGGAATCATCACCAAGAGCAATCTCCATCCTGACCTCTGGATCTTTGAGGTCATTAAAATGCTCTCTAAAACCAGTCATGTGGCTCGAAACCCCGTTGTCTATGAAGCAAATGCTAGGTGTCATCTCAACTGAAGTGCATCAAATGAGGAAGGCACACTCCCTCTCAAATTGTGCCTAAAACTATGCCTCATCTGTTGTAGTTGTTGTACCACCCAACGTCTTCTTCATGTTGGGACACTATCCAGCATAGTGCCCCATCCTCACAAGCAAAGCACTTCACTTTGCTCATATCCCTCTTCTTCTCACTGCCACTCTCTCCTTGTGGCTTGGCCCCCATCTTGGGACCTTGTTGTGCACCCTTGCCGACCTTCTTCTTGCCCTTTGTACAAAGAGCAAGATCCTCATCACCCTCAGATATTCGTTGTTGTCCTAAAGACCCAGAGCTGCATCTCAACTCTTGTACGAAATTGTCCCAAAGTCTCTCCCAAGTAGGCATGACCTCCCAGGCTACAATGCCTCGTACGAATGAACCCCAAGGTTTGGAAAATTTGTTTAAAGTTGTCCTCACCATAAAGTCTGGATCCACAATCTCTCCTACCGCTGCTAACTAATCTCGAATCTGAGTGAATCTACCAAGGTATGAAGTGACAGACTCTGTCTTGAGCATCTGAATGCTCCTGAGTTTGTCCTACAAAACCATCTTTTGGTTCTGGTTGGGACTCTGGTAAAGCTTGCACAATGATGCCCATATCTCAAAGGCATAGTCTTTACCAGTCAAGTGGGGTATGATGTGGTCCCTCACTGCATCACAAATAGTCCTCTTCGTCTTGATGTTATTCTTCTTGAAATCTGCATCCAACAATGATGATGGAGTAGGTGTAGGAGGAATCACCATAGGAGCTTGAACTATATCCCATAGTTCAAGATCCTCCAAGACGAAAATGATCCTGGTCTTCTAAGGGAACCAGTTGTTAGCTCTGGCTAGCCTATCCTCTGCCCGCATCTGGGATACCGACATATCTGTCCACTGAACTCACACTGATGTTACAACTGCAAAAGAGTACTGCCTCACTCCTGTCAGCACAGGTGTGAAAAGAGGCAGTCAAACTACAACCTCACTCTTGACAAAACAGGTGTGAAAAGAGGTTGTCCAAATCAACCTCACTCATGTCAACACAGGTGTCAAAAGAGCTTGTCTACTGGGTCCACAATAGTCCTACAAGTTGTCCAACAAATCAGCCAACAAGATGTCCAACAAATCATCCAACTAGCTGTCCCAAAAATCTGCCAACAAGTTGTCAAGAAACTACCCACAAAATGCCCTAGAAATCAGTAAGTGTTCGCCAACAAGGCTCTGGTACCATGAGAAAACTGAGGTACTATGAGGCTGCCAACTAAGGTCTGTCTTTGACCTTGAGTTTGGCTCTAAGTTTAATCTTCAAACTGCCCTTTGTTGCTGTTTTAGGACAGCAAACAGTTTTGCACTTTTCTGCCCATAATTTTTATTGGTTAAGTGTTCTTTGAGGTGCCCTTGCAAGTGTTTTCGAACCGGTGGTTAGCACATGCAATATATCTCAAAACAAGTAACACTCCTCTAGATATTTACAACAAAAATAAGTTGATCTACACTCTAAGCATGCATGAAAATATGACACAGGTATTTTTGGTCAACATGACCCTGGATAAAACTCTCCCGGGGAAAATCAGTGTGGAATAAAAGTATATATAATGATGATCTCAAGCAGTGAATACACCAAGGAATACAATACAAGAAAACCATGTATGATAGCAAGCTCCTCTCAAGATTGTAGCACAAGTTCCAAGATGAATGTGCCTAGGAAAGTGCGCCCCTCTCTCCTTGTTGCTATATCCATTGAACTGAAGCGCCCAAGCTCCTCCTTGGCCCAATGAAGAATCCCTTGCACACAAACCAATAGTTGTGTGCCTCCTCAAGCATGAACCAAACATATCTGAGATCGGACAAGGCCTCCTAGTGCCTGCTAAATGTGCGCCCTCCTTCAAGCAATAGCAATCACCATAAATAAACAAGGTTCTAAGCCTCCATAGCTCCTCCATGGATGGAGGCGCCCAAACTTCCCTCTCTCAATGCTTCTATTCCCATCTCCATTGCTCCTCTCTAACTCTCCTAGTGAACAAATGAATGAATGAGCCTCCTTAGGCCCTATGCACCCTCCTTGAACCATCCATAAGGAAACCTAAGATTGAATGGCTAGGATCACTCCAAGCCATCTCTAATCCATGGTTGAGATTTCACCAAAAGTATCTCAACTCAAAACCCACTTTGGGTTAAGTTTCCTAAGTTCACTTTATGTCGCCTCATTCACCCACTTAGTGAATAATTAGTCACTTTTGTCTTAAGTGACAAAAATTCAACTTTTTGACTTAAGTGAAGTCATAGTTGAATTAGACATAAAGTACAAGGTACATAGTCTCAATGTATTTTCCACTTGTGGTTAGAGACCCAAAACCACAAGGGGGCCACTTCCCAAGGTACACTGAAACTCAACATATACAACCATACAAACCACAGTACACAGAGATTTAACGTGGAAACCCAAATGGGAGAAAACCACAGAACTTATCTTTATAATATCATATAGGCATCAACCTATTGTTACAATGTTTGCAGACACCAACCTGCAAGAGACACTGATCTCCTTAGATGAGCACCAAATCAAAAATCACTATAGGCACCAACCTGCAGGAGACACCAACCCCTTAGATGAGCACCAAATCAAAAATCACTATAGGCACCAACCTGCAGGAGACACCAACCCACTAACCCACTGGAGACACCAATATCCTCAAACTTTCAACAATACCAAATCAAGTGTTTACTTCAAGCCTTCACCTGCACTGTTGCTTTGTCTTTGTTGTCATAACACTCTCCTTCGGTTCACAATATGCTTGATTTAAGAAATTCCTTAGACCTCGCACCTCCCAGCCTCCCTTAGACAATTATGTTTCTTTCTCTTTCATTCTCTTGTGTCCTCGAATCTCAGAGCCTCAAAGATTTAGTTCTCTTACCCTCACATACAACTCCTTTTTACTCCTCACATCTCACACTTGAAATGATTCGGGCATCTTTATTTATAGACTCCATGGGGTTGGCTCTTGATCTCTTTGAATCTTCCTCAAAACTAGGTTGCAACACTGCTTTGAAACCAGTTTCAAACACCTTCCATATCACGCAATCTATTTGCTAGTCTCACTACACAAATGTTAACACACATCTACCATTGGATGAATCTGGGAACAAATTGTAGTTGTTGATCTGTTCACTTGCCATCGAGACCCACAACATAACCTCAACGCTCAGCAGTCGTCCGATTAGATCTTGATCAAACCTCAGTCGTTGATTTGTTCTCTTTCCCCGGTTATAGGGACCACTAGGATATTGAATCATTGGCCCACTGGGCCTCGAGGACTACAGTGATGCGCCTTTAACTTCTAACACAGTCTTGTATCCAATATGGAACCTTGCTTGTGGAACCTTGCATCACGTGCATCACCTCATCACCATGACCACTGGGTCACTGAGCTCACCTAGCTTTCGCGCACACATCACAGGCCTCAACACTTAGCAATCGTTCGATCAGGTCCTTGATTTAATCTCGTCCGTCAATTGTTCATCAGTCATCAAAAACTCATCACTGAGACCACTGGGCTACCAACCTACCAACCTACCGAGCCCTTGGGCCTTTAACTTTGCACCCACAAATCGTTTTCCCCGATCTAGTATGCCACCTGGCGATCGACCCACCAAGCTCAACAGCCTACTAGGCCCCCAGGCCCCCGGAAGCTTCAAACCCCCGCAATGCTCCTTTGATCTTCCGGTATCCAATCTGACGACATGTTGATGTGGCAGATAATCATGGTCTCCACGTGGACTGGATGACATGGCACTGGTACGTGAATACTCATGTCATCACATCCTCCAGCCCTGTTTGGACACCATGTTGACCCGACACTAGTACGTGGCCTGATACATTGTACTAACATGGCTTCTTCTGTGGCTTTGTCATGGCTTTTGCGTGGTTGTTGTCGTGGCACTGATGTGGCATCACTAGTGACCCACCGAGGCATCAACCTACTGGCCCCTCGATAGTTTAACATTGCGCTTTCACCCAATTCGGTATGGAATCTTGTCGCTTTGTGTTCCCACCATCGGGTCATCGAGACCACTGGCCCACCAACCATTAGGCGCTTGGGAACTTTAACATTTCAAGCTTTCTCTTCAGTCATCCGATACGTGATATATTACCCATGCCACTATGTTGATGTGGCTCTTACATGGCAATTGGCTCTTACATGGAATCTACGTGGCTTTTTGTATTGTCTTGGTTGCTTACGTGGTGGATGACATGGCCTCTCTATGGCTCTAACATGGTTGCTGATGTGACATCTGAGATGGCCTACCGGGTATTAGGCCTTCCGAACTTTGGCACTATGCACACACTTCGTTCTTCCGGTATCCAATACTCCGATTTCGGATCACCAAGGCACTGGGCCACCAGGGAATCGACCCACTGGGCCTCTGAGACATTACCACCGTGCTTTCACTCTTTTCTCCCAATCTTCAGTATGTTGGGCCCCACAACCAAAAGTTAACTCTTCGTGCAGGGTTCCATAACTCACTCATTCTTTGTTTAAACCATGTAACCATGTCTTTGCATTAAAAACCTTTTGAAATCGATTCTCCTTATGCATGTGGAATATATCATTTTGATGCTCCCAATCCAGTTAGTCACTTCCAATGGTCAGATCTGCTTCCTATTATCAAATCCACGGTTATGTTGTGCCTTTACTTGACTCACCTCCTCGATCTCGTCCCTTCGTTATTCTTCGACGAGGTTGTCTTGTCCAACATTCAATTTCACTACTTCTCCTTTGCAACTCAAATTTATTTGGATTGATTGTCCACATGCAGTCCTCATGCCTTCATAACTTACGGTAAAACACAGAGACATAGTTTCTTTGACATCAACGACAACATTATTTCAATGCCACTCTTTAGTGCTTCTCCCACCCTTCTTTGTGTTA
>SNQJ01S0085878.1:14462-31844 GCA_010110895.2 Picea sitchensis | reverse complement strand
TTGATCATGTCGGTTATTGTAATAGGACCAAATCCCCTTTTGCGGATTGGTCAAAAGACAATTGTAATAGGAAAAATAAGAAGTCGGCCCTAGCAAATATTAAAGAGACCCAAAAATATAACAAAGGTGGGTTTACCCACCCAGTTTGAGAAGTCGACCCTGCCAGTGAAGAGACACTTCACACGTGCCAGACTTGTATAAATAAAGGAGGCTAGTGCCTCACTTAGACATAACTCACTTGCTCAGTTTGAGAGACAAGTTCTGATCTGTTACCGGCAAAGGAGAGAGAGAGTGGCGCATATCTAGGAGAGGACTTTCTGTATTAGCATAAGAGATCTCTTGGCATTGTATTGGCTATGTATATCAAGGAAGTTTTGTTGTGTTTTCTTCCCCTAGAGGGTTTCCCAAGATAAATGTTGTGTCTCTTGTGATTGTGTATTTCTCAGTGATCTTGGATTATGCTATTGTTATCTAATGAAATGCAAACATCTATAATAATGGCTTAAACATTAACAAATCACAACATGTTATAAGGGTTTCTTAGTACAAAATCAACACATAAAATATGAGTGCACAATAAAACCTCACATCAAATGAAAATATACTTCAAATTCTCCATTAAGATCATCAAAATGTTCTACAATGTCAAGCCTTTCCTTTCCATTCTATTAGCACATATTCTTGTAAGGGGGAAGATTTTCTCTGGAATTGGGTCCTTGGTGAAAAATAAATGAAATGGGGCTTAAGACCCATCAAATGAAGTTATCCAAGGTTGCATCCATGAGCTCCCAAGCACAGTATGCATAAAATCTCTATTTTTCGGGTTAAAAATCAAGCAAGAGGGCATTTTTTCTTTTTAGCAGTGAAGATCCATCGATGGAGCAGATCAACGATCATCGAGTAAGCTGGAGCCATAGAGTTTCATGAGGTTTAGAACATGGGCTCATCCCTTAGGGCCAAAGTCACGAAATGATCGTGGTCGTCCAATCCAGTCGGGACACATGGCGCCTGATTAAGTTCGGTCACCATTTCGGCTACCGAGACTTTGAAATACAAGAGTCGAGAGCAAAGGAACAAGAACTCATGGTGGGAGAATCCTCGAAATACATTAAAGTTCATCGTGACCGTCCATATTAAATCAAATCAAGCCATTGATTGCGGATTAGTCATTTCGGCATTTTGGCTACCAGGACTTTAAAAGACAGGGGGTATCTCTTCCACTACATCTGAAATCACCGAAACATGAAATGATTAGCCGTTTCGGCATTTCGGCTACTAGGACTTTAAAAGACAGGGGGTTGCTCTTCCACTGCATCTGGAATCGCCGAAATGTGAAATGATTAGCTGTTTTAGCATTTCATGTATCGGGACATTAAAATACAGGGGGTCGCTCTTCCACTCCATCTGGAATCGCCAAAACACAAAATGATTAGCCGTTTCGACATTTCAGCTACCGAGACTTTAAAAGACAGGGGGTCGCTCCTCCACTATATCTATAATCACCATAACGTGAAATGATTAAAAGCGCCTTTGAATATAGGCCTGGGGTCACGTCCTGTGGTCACTTGGGGTGATAAAAAGAGCTGCACAAAGGGCCAAAGCACCAGGTTTAGCTGTAAGAGGTGTCGCCGCGTTCTCTAGGTGTCAATTCAGCTCGACCTCGATCCTGATCCCTGCTAGAGGTAAATAAAGGTAGGAGGAGGTGGTTGAAACCTTGCCTCACTCCTTAAATGTAAGGCATGGAGGTTTTGGTAGGCAGTCTACCTAAGATCGTCCTATGTGTAGGTTTTCCTAAAGAAGCCATGCCGATCTGATGTCCTCATCTGAACACAGGAGCCTGCACACGCTAATTTGGACTTTAATGTCTTAGC
This sequence comes from Picea sitchensis, assembly GCA_010110895.2. NCBI lineage: Eukaryota > Viridiplantae > Streptophyta > Pinopsida > Pinales > Pinaceae > Picea > Picea sitchensis. The sequence continues at coordinate 29,973 of SNQJ01S0085878.1, read as the reverse complement.
TACTCTCATGTTGCCAAGGTGGCAAATTGATCTGAGTATATATACTCAATTTTTTGTATTTTTGTGGGCATGGATGGTAGAGAAGAGCTCCCGACTATAATGTTTTAATGAAGAACTGGTTTTCCTGGCTATGTATCTGCATATGAAATTTTCTTGTTCAATGTAAGGCATCTCTCTTTTTCATCTGGTTTCGATCTCATATTAAAAGGGTTCATGATTGATTAATTCACATGGATCGTCATGACTATGTTATGATAAAGGATTTATTATAACATTGTTATGTTCTTTTAGTGCTTCTGCTTTTGAATATAAGAGGTTCTTGTGTTCAAAGTTTTCTTCTACAAGCTGTTAGAAGCTCGATGCATACAATAGGCCTTCACATTTCCTCAGAGAAGTCTTACTCCTACTCACCCTTATTATAACTTACTATCTGAAGTTGAACCAAGACCTCATCTTCTTGTGCATGCCTGGCCTAGTTTCTGAGTTAGAACGATATTGTTCTGAGTTTAATTCCATTCATCACCCTTTATCAACAATTAGTGACATAAACTGATGGGAATCAGGCTTACTCCTACTGCAATTTAGGAGTGACTTCTCATGCTAACATTTCTGGCACCGTTGTCGGGGACGAAGTTGAAAATTTTCCCTGGGATCGAATGACATTGAGCCTTTGATGTTGAAGGTGCATCAGGCATTAGAGCCCTACGAGATTGATACTGTGCACCTAGTGACTCCATTGTGATGACTCCACTGTGGAGAACCTATTGTTTTAGTTGTGGCTTCCAGAGGTAGACACACGTGGTCCCATCCACGGCTGCCTCTAGCTACACATGAAGTTGATCCGTAGGTGATTATCAGAAAAGGAAATGCCTCTAAAGGAGAGACTTCCATCACTGAACCAGGTAATTTTCCATCTCCTTCTGTAGAAACTCCATTTTCTTCTTCTTAGCTTCCTTGCAGACCTTTTTCTGAAGTTTCTTGTTTCCTGAATTTCGGAAGTGTTCCTGCTGAGTTTTCCCCTCCTGGTCTGGAATTGGAGGGAGAAATCCTTGTCACTCCCCTCTCCCCTGAAGCTATACCTTGGCGTAGACCCATGACCACAGAAGATTTCCCCCCTCCTAGCTTTACCACCCCTCCTCTTATTACTGTTGTTGATACTGCATAGAGAGAAGCATCTACTGACTCAAGCCCCTTAGCCTTCTCTCTAAATCCCCCATTGTTCCCCCTTCCACCTGGAAGCTCATTTCCAGTATCCCCTGTTCGAGCTCCTTCTCCTCCGAGTTCTCCTCCACCTAATATTCCTATGGCAGGAGAAATCCCCCCCATGACCAGAATGGAGGCTATAATCGCTGCTAGGTATGCTCCCCTTTTGTTACCTCAACCTCTCAATGCCCTTTCAGCAGATGGCTACCTTAAGAAGCTACCCAAGTTTACAGGCGAAGGGGACATAGCTGCAAAAGAACACCTTGAAGCCTTTTACAGTTTTACAAATGATCATGTTATCATGCATGCAGACATATGGATGAGGATTTTCGTCCATAGCCTTGAAGGCGAGGCTAGAAATTGGTTTAGGGCCCTGCCTCCTAGATCTATTGATAGGATTGAGGCTTTGGATAATTCCTTTTTGAGACAGTGGGGAGACAAAAAAGGCTTCATGTATTACATGACAGAGTTTGGGTCTTTGAAGAGAAAGGAAGGAGAGTCTGTCTCTGACTTCTCCAAGAGATTCAATAAAATGTACAATAAGATCCCCGCTGAGATAAAGCCCTCAAAAGCCTCTGCTAAAATCACTTATGCTAGTGCTTTTGATCCCGATTTTTGCCTCCTATTGAGGGAAAGGAGAGAAACTACTCTGGCTCGCATGCAGGATGCAACCGTGGAAGTAGAATCTAACATATTGGTTGTGGACCAACTCAGGAATAAGGATGATAGAGACATATCCAGGAAGAGACCTGAAGCCTCCCCATCCAATTCCTCTCCCCTTCCCCTTCATATGGACGAGGTAACTAAAGTGCTAAAATCACTTTCAGCTAGAATGGAAAGGTGGGAGTTAGAAGGGAAGCCCATGCACAGAAATCCCCAAAATACTGATAACATAGGCTTCAGGAGGCCTAGTAACCATGTGCCATAGGGATTTCCAAGGGAACAAAGGAGAAAAGACAGAGATGATCAGAGGATTCAAACCCCTCTCCAAAATAACCTAGTTGCTCATGAGGAAGGAGAGGAGATAGATGAGCTCAACCCTGAAATTCATTGTATTGAAGACACTTCCTCTTTTCCCCATTTGACTTAATCTGCATATGAAGAATCCCTTATGAACATTCAAATCAATGAGTTGAGTAAATGGGAAAAGGCCAACAACACTCCTAACAGATACCATCTCAGGTCAAAGAAGAAAGAAGGGAATTTCGATAGCCATGATCAACCCCTCATAGCGGAAAGGCTTGCTAAACCTACAACAATCAATACTAAAGAAAATAAAACTCAGAATACTTCACCAACAACCAAAGAACCTATCTCTGAGGTAAGGGAATCTCCTAAGCCTCTTTCCTCCTTTAGTTTTGAGCACAAAATTCAAAATATTAGAATTCTCGTACCCCTCTCAAAACTAGTTAAAAATGAAGATTTCAAAAGGTCCCTCTCCAAACTGCTACAATCTGAGTCCCCCCAGCCTTCCATAGACTCAGTAAATATTCAAGATGAAAAGATAGTAGTAGTCCTAGGTCCCATGGTAGAAGAAAAAGATGATTCATCCCCTCCCTTCTACACATCCCTGAACATACATGATAAGGTGTTGCATAATTGCCTCATGGATTCAGGAGCTTCCCACAACCTTATGCCCAAAATAGTCATGGAAGAATTGGGACTGGAATTGACAAAGACTTATCACGATTTGTACTCTTTTGATTCAATGAGGGTTCAATTCCATGGAGTCATCAAATAATTGGTGGTCTCTTTATTTTAGCTGCCAATGAAGAGTGTGGTCATGGACATTGTAGTAGCTGATGTTCCCCCCAAGTTCGACATGTTGTTGTCAAGATCTTGGATTAAAAAAATTGGAGGAACATTACAGATGGATCTCACATATGCCACAATTCCAGTATTTGGAGGGGAACACAGGAGGTTGTAAAGAGAAGCTCAGGTGGCTTACATTGTTAGTGATGAAGCAGACCCCACCAATCATCCTATCTTTGCACTTGACACTAATTTGGGATCTAGTTTATTGCAGCTCACTGATACTCTTGAAGCCCCTTTTCAAATTAGAAAGAAACCCATATTTAATCCTGAGATACCTCCTCTAGCCACCTCTGTTTGGAATATGTTCTTTGACAGAGCTTCTTCTAGCGAAGGCACTGGCGCTGGAGTGGTTTTTGTGTCGCCTTGTCAGGAAACCATATCCCTATCATACAAGCTAGAATTTGAAGCTACCAATAATGTGGCAGAATATGAAGCTCTTGTTCTGGGTTTAAGGGATGCAAAAGAAATGGGAATTGAGGGGGTAACAATGTTCGGAGATGCTAAGTTGATAATCTAGCAATTCAGAAATGCTTATCGGGCTAAGCATCCTCGGCTCAAGAGTTACAAAAATGAGGTGTGGGACCTGATTGATAATTTCTTCTCAGCTTTCGACATTTCTTTTATTCCAAGAGAGGAAAATACTTTGGCCGATTCCTTAGTTGTCTCAGCTAGTCTGTTCAGGATCCCTCTACCTCCTATGATCAAATATGATGTTGAGATAAGAAATACGCCATCTGTACCAGACAATATCAAGCATTGGAACATATTCGAAGATGATCTTGAAATCAAAAAATTTCTTCAGTCTGTTGATGAATTTTCTGCATTGCACATTGATCAGGATCCTAATCTCGAAAGTCACCCTCACCCTGAGGTATTTTTAAATAAAATTGCTAATCACCATATTATTCACCTGCCTAGCAATCACATTCCAAAGGGACTAGTCCCTTTAGAAAGACTGTTTGATGGGAATGATGTGGCAGTAAAGAGTAGGTTTTCAAATGGAGATGTTGATACAGTGGAGTGCAACATTGGCACACATGAGGAACATAAGTTTTTCAAGTTGTCAAGCAGTTTGACCAAAGAGCAGAGGGACGAATATACCGAGTTATTAAGAGAATTTGTTGATGTGTTTGCATGGACCTATGAAGACCTCAAGACATATGACACATCTTTCATTGAATACAAGATCCCACTGAAGGAGGAGGATAAGCCATTTAGGCAGAAGCTAAGATAGATAAATCCCATGTTGTTGCCTGTCATGGAGAGAGAAGTGAAGAAGTTGTTATATGCCCAAATCATTGTCCCCTTGAGATATTCTGAGTGGGTGGCCAATTTGGTCCCGGTGAGGAAGAAAAGTGGAGAAATCAGGCTCTGTTTTGATTTCAGGAACCTGAACAAGAGTTCAAAGAAAGACAACTATCCCTTGCCCAACATGGAACACATATTGTAGAGGGTAACTGGTGCATCTAGGATATCCATGATTGATGGTTTTTCTGGCTATAATCAGATATCAGTCATGCCTGAGGACCGAGAAAAAACATCCTTCACCACTCCTTGGGGCACATTCATGTATGCCAAAATGCCTTTTGGATTCATGAATGTAGGAGCAACATTTCGGTAAGCCATGGACATAGCCTTCATCGGGGAGAAAGAGTAGTTTGTGGTGATCTATCTGGATGGCATCACAATCTTCTCTAGGTATGATAAAGAGCATTGCTGCCACTTGAGTAAAGTTTTCTCGAAATGCCGGAGGTTTGGCCTTTCCTTAAATCCCAAGAAATCTTTGTTTTCTATGAAGGAGGGGAAGATGTTAGGCCATATAGTATTAGCAGAGGAAGTGAGAATTGATCCCAGCAGGGTAGAGGCAATTCAGACCATGTCACTTCCCAGGTCTAGAAAGGAAGTCTAGGATTTTCTAGGGAAGATTAACTTTCTGAGGAGGTTTGTCTCAAATTTTGTTGAGTTGGTGAAACACATCACAGCCATGCTCAGAAAGGAAAATGAAGTAAAATGGACTGCTAAACCCATGGAATCTTTTTTCCAAATAAAAAAGGCATTGATTGAGGCACCTATGCTGATCAGTCCTGATTATTCAAAGGATTTCCTAGTTTTTTCTTTTGCTTCTTTTGATACAGTAACAACAGTCTTATTGCATAAAAATGAGGAAGGGCGAGAGAAACCCATTTCCTTCTTCAGTATGGAATTAAGAGATGTAGAAATCAGGTATGAGATCATGGAGAAGCATGCCTATGCCTTGGTGAAATCTCTCAAAGCTTTCAGAGTCTATGTCTTGAACTCAATATTGACTGCATACATTCCATCAGCCTCTGTGAAAGACATCCTTATACAGCCTGACATAGATGGGAGAAGAGGTAAATGGATTGCCAAGATCATTGAGTTTGACCTGGAGATAAAACCCACCAAGTTAGTTAAAGGGTAGGGTTTAGCCAAGTTGCTGGTTGAATCCAATTGCAATGCCTTTGGAGTTAGCTTCATCAATGCTTGCTCAGAAAATCAACAAGCTGAGTCATCCATCAAAAGCTCTCAGGGTGGCTTATCACTAGCAGAATGCACCTGGTATAGAGACATTTTGTACTTTCTGCAAGAGTTGAAGCCTCATGATGGAATGGGAAAAAGAAAGGTAAGATATTTAAAGCTCAAAGAGGTCAGATATTGCCTTATTGACCAAGTCTTGTATTAGAGAGACCCTCTAGGGGTGTTTCTGACGTGTCTAAACCCATAGGAAGCCTAGAAAGTTATATTTGATTTCCATATCGGCCTTTGTGGAGGGCATCATTTCTGGAAGACCACAACTCACAAAATTCTCAGGGTTGGGTACTACTGGCCCACCTTATTCACTGATGTCTGCAAAGAAGTCAGAGCTTGCATCAAATACCAAAGGTTCTCAGGAAAGAAGCAGCTCAAATCTCTACCACTAAAGCATGTAGTAGCTTCAACACCCTTTCAACAGTGGGGGTTGGAATTCATTGAATAAATTCATCCTCCTTCAAGTGGCCAAAACAGATGGATCCTAACTACAAGAGACTATTTCACCAAGTGGATAGAAGCTGCCCCCACCAGGAGTGCTTCACACAAGGTAATTATCAACTTCTTGGAGGATATCATAGCCAGATTTGGCTATCCCAATAGAATTTTCACTGATAATGCTGCTTCTTTCAAGTCTGAGCCTCTGGTTAAGTTTTGTGAGAAGTTTGAGATTTCACTAATTCACTGCACTCCCTATTATCCTTAAGGAAATGGACTGGCAGAATATTCCAATAAAAGTCTAATCAAACTCATTAAAATATTATTGGAAGACAATAAGAGGGCCTGGGATTCAAAGCTCAAATTCGCTCTATGGGCCGATCGAGTGACAACAAAGAAGTCCCTGGGAACCTCACATTTTCAACTTGTTTATGGGATGGAGGCTATGTTTCCCACCCAGCTCGCTTTACCTGTAGCGAAATTCTTTCAAGATCATGAAGGAGAGCCAGACCATATGGTCAGAAGAATTCATCAAGTGGTAGAAGTGCAACAGATTAGGGAGCAGGTAATGGACATAGCTCATAGTCATCAACATAAGATCAAGCAGGCCTTTGACAGGAAGGTCAAGAAGGAGGAATTCGAGCAGGGAGATTTTGTGCTTAAGTGGGATACACCCAGGAAGGATAGGGGAAAACACAAAAAGTTTGATGCCCTCTGGATCAGTCCCTTCAAAATCTATGAAGTATTCTTAAATAACACATACAAGTTGCAAGATTTGGAGGGTGAAGAATTTTTTAACGACCCAGTAAATGGGCATTTCCTGAAAAAATGTTTCATTTGAGCCTTAGACGACTCCTCTATTTTTGTAAATATTGTTTTTCTGTTTATTTCCTTCTTAATAAATGACTCCATAGCCCAACAACAAGGCACTAAAGCTGCAAAGAGTTCTTAGAGCCTCATAGGGAGGACTCTATCCCCCATGGAGCCTAAAGTTAACACATATTCTTGTAAGGGGGAAGCTTTTCTCTGGATTCGGGTCCTTGGTGAAAAATAAACAAAATGGGGCTTAAGACCCATCAAATGAAGTTATCCAAGGTCGCAACCATGAGCGCCCAAGCACAGTATTCATAAAATCTCTATTTTTCGGGTTAAAAATCAAGCAGGCGGGCATTTTTGCTTTTTAGTGGTGAAAATCGATCGATGGAGCAGATCAACGGTCATCGGGTAAGCTGGAGCCATGGAGTTGCACGAGGTTTAGAACATGGCCTCATCCCTTAGGTACAAACTCACAAAATGATTGTGGTCATCCGATCCAGTCGGGACACATGGCGCCTGATTAAGTTCGGTCGCCATTTCTGCTACCGGGACTTTGAAATACAAGAGTCGAGAGCAAAGGAACGAGAACTCTCGATGGGAGAATCCCTGAAATACATTAAGGTTCATCGTGACCGTCCATATTAAATCAAATCCATCCATTGATTGTGGATTAGCCATTTCAACATTTCCATTACCAGGACTTTAAGAGACAGGGGGTTGCTCTTCCACTGCATCTAGAATCACCGAAACGCGAAACGATTAGCCGTTTTGGCATTTCAGTTACTGGGAGTTTAAAAGATAGGGGTTCTCTCTTCCACTGCATCTGGAATCACTAAAACACGAAATGATTAGTCGTTTCGACATTTTGGCTACCAGGACTTTAAAAGACAGGGGGTCACTCTTCCACTGCATTTGGAATCACCGAAATGTGAAATGATTAGCCGTTTCGGCATTTTGGCTACCAAGACTTTAAAAGATAGGGGGTCGCTCCTCCACTGCATTTGGAATTGCCAGAACGCAAAATTATTAAAAGATCCTTGGAAGATAAGCGCAAGGTCACGGCCCGTGGTCACTTAGTGTGATAGAAAGAGCTATGCAAAGGGCCAAAGTGTTGGGTTTAGCTGCAGGAGGTGTTGTCACGTTCTCCAGGTGCCAATTAAGCTCGACCTCGATCTTGATCCCTACAAGAGGTAAATAAAGGTAGGAGGAGGTGGTTGAAACCTCGCCTCACTCCTTAAATGTAAGGCATGGAGGTTCTGGCAGGCAGTTTTCCCAAGATCATCATGTGTGTAGGTTTTCCTAAATAAGCCATGCCGATCTGATGTCCTTGTCTGACCAGAGGAGTCTGCACACACTAATTTGGACTTTAATGTCTTAGCTACTCTCCTGCTGCCAAGGTGGCGAATTGATCTGAGTATATATACTCAGTTTTTGTATTTTTGTGGGCATGAATGGTAGAGCAGAGCTCTCGACTGTAATGTTTTAATGAAGCACTGGTTTTCCTGGCTATGTATCTGCATATGAAATTTTCTTGTTCAATGTAAGCCTCATATCTCTTTTTCATCTAGTTTCGATCTCATACTAAAAGGGTTCATGATTGATTGATTCACATGGATCATCGTGACTGTGTTATGATAAAGGATTTATTATAATGTTGTTATGTTCTTTTAGTTCTTCTTCTTTTGAATATAAGAGGTTCTTGTGTTCAAAGTTTTCTTCTACAGGATGTTAGAAGCTCGATGCCTACAACAGGTCTTCGCATTTCCTCACAGAAGTCTTCCTCCTACTCACCCTTAGTATAACTTACTGTCTGAAGTTGAACCAAGACCTCATCTTCTTGTGCATGCCTGGCCTAATTTCTGAGTTAGAATGATATTGTTCTGAGTTTACTTCCATTCATCACCCGTTATCAACAAATAGTGACATAAACTGATGGGCATAGGCTTACTCCTGCTGCAATCCAGGAGTGACTTCTGACGCCAACACATTCCATGACGTTCCTTGTGATGACATGCCATGCAATGCCATTCCATGCCTTTCCTTCTCATGCCATTCCTTGCCTTGCCTTGCCATGCAATTTCTTACCTTTCCATACAATTCCATGCCATGCCATACCTTTCCTTTCCATGCCATGCCATGCCATGCCTTGCATTTCCTTTCCTTTCCATGCCATGCCATGCCTTATGTTTCCAATCCATGCCTTGCCTTTCCATTCCATGCCTTCCCATGCCATGTTATGGAATTCCTTGTCATTCCATGACATGCCTTATCATGCCTTGCCTTGCCATGTCATTTAGTTCCATGCCTTGCCTTGCATTAATGTGCCATGCCTTGCCTTTCCATGACATGCCTTGCCTTGCCATTCCATGTCTTTCCTTGTGTTTACTTGCCATGCCATTTATTTCCTTGTCATGCCATGACATGCCTTGGTCACCTCAACACTCTAGTCATTTGGATATCGCATTGCTCATATCCATGCATATACATTACAAATTTCATATGAGAATGATTATCTATATTAATGTTCAATTAAGAAATGTGTGTTTATTTACATGATTCCTTGCATATATTATACATTCACAACATAATTTTGAACTAGTATCCACATATAAAAGTTCCACATTTCAATTTTCATGTTTAAACAAATCACATAACTATCATCGTCATAAACATAAAACAATACAAATAATATACCGCAACACATAAATAGATTCAGATGTATACATATCAATTTTTTATATGATTCTAAATAAACCCAACAAATACTAAGCAATGAATCACTAAGAACAGTAAAAATTAAATTTCTAACCTTCTAACGCAAAAATATAGGTTGTTACATTTACAAATCCCTGGAACACCACTACAATCTAAAATAGACCAATCCCTTCTTGCATGTATTTCCATGTAGCTTCCCATTTTAACCTATACAACAATAAATGTATCTTTACATAACATTATGCAAGAAAAATTTCAAATCAAAATGTGGATTGCAATGGAACAAGAATCACAAAAAATGGAGCATTTCTCATACCAAGAAATTAAAAACATTTTTTCTAGGGACATATGACTTAACTTTATATCAAAAATTTTCTTTCTATCTAATGAAGTGTTTTTTCCTTGCAATGGCATGCCATGCCATGCATTCCATAAATTTTCCTTTCCATTCCATTACCTTCCCATGCATTTTCATGCCTTCCAATGGCATGTTTTACCATGCCTTGTCCCCTGAGAAAATTGCCAACGTGTCCCTGAATGACTTCAGGAGGTGAGTTTCAACTCACGATAAAAATCAAAATGAGACTCAGATGGATGAACCATCAATTGCATTAAATCCGAGGCACCGATTTTAAGCTAATGGGGCCCCTCTGATGTCATTCCATTTCCTAGAAAAGTGTTTGATGGAGCATCTTCGGGACTAGGGTTTTTCTCAATGAGGCATAGTGTCATTTCTGAACAAGAGGTCAATTTTTAAGAATATTGTGTCGTACAATTTTGGGTAGCATGGTTACATGGGCCTTAGCCAAACAAACATGCAAGAGCTTACAAAACTATTTTATGCTGCTCGTTTTGGATTTTATGCCCCAGACCAAATTTTCAACATGTCCCTGAATAACTTGACAATGTGAGTTGCAACTCATGGTAAAAATCAAACTGGGACTCATATGGATGAATCGTCGGTTGCATTGGATTTGGGGCACTGGGTTTCAGTTAGTGGGGCCCCTCATCTATCATTCTATTTCCTAGAAAAATGATGGATGGAGGATCTTCGAGACTAGGGTTTTTATCAATGTGGCATAGTGCAATTTCAGAACAAGAGGTCGATTTTCAAGAACATTGTGTCACGTGATTTTGGGTAGTGTGGTCGCATGGGCCTTAGCCAAAAAGGTGTGCGAGAGCTTAAAAACTCTGTTATGCTTTTCGGTTTGAATTTTATGCCCCCAGACCAAATTTCTAACATGTTCCTGAATGGTTTGAAGAGGTGAGTTGAAACTCATGATAAAACTCAAAATGAGACTTGGATTGAAGAACCCTCGGTTGCAATGGATCTGAGGCACCGAGTTTCAACTTGTGGGACCCCTCCGTTGTCATTTTGTTTCCCAAAAAAGAATTTTATGGAGGATCTTCGGGACTAGGGTTTTGAGTTTGGCCCTAAAGGAAGCTTCTAGGCTCTATGACTAAGAGTGACACCTTGAAACACCACAAATGACCTCTCAAGGGAATCATTTACATCTAACTAGGTATATAGGTACCATTAGCATTTTTTATCACTAGGTATGGATCTCAAGGCCTTGGACATTGTAATAGGAACATACATGCACTCCTACTTAGGAGCATTCACACACTCTAAAGTGCATGCACGCTCTTTCTTAGGAACACATCCATTTTCTAACATGCTCCTCTTTAGTAACATGAGTGCATCCTGTTGACGGGCGAAATTGACCGTCTTTCAACAGGGAGAGTGTAACCAGTCCGGGGTTGTCTAAATAACCCAAGCCGTTTGGAATGGACCAGCTTGACGAGTTTAACGGCTCCGTTGGCTGCTCTAAGGTCTTTCAAGAAAACCAAAGAGAGAATTGATCTGAGTTAAGTAATCTAAAAGAGACTAAAACTAATTAATTGAAATTAACTAAAAACTAACTAATACACTAATCTAATTAAAACAAACTACTAATTAAACTAAAACTAAATACAACTATTCTAACTATTATATACAATCCACTAATTAATATTGTAATAACTCAAATCAACTATCTAATTATCAACTACAATATTACTTATTCACAAATATACATTATAAACAATCTACAGATTTAATTAAAACCTGCAAAACTCATGTGTTTTCTGCCCTAAGACAGCCAAGAATCTCTTTTGGATTTTTATATTTTATGAAAAGAAATAAAACGTTACTGAAATTAAACGATCTAATATATTTACTGAAATTCAACAATCTAATATAAATCTAATCAAACTTATATCTGAATTAAACTACTTAATGGAAACAGTAAACAACAAACTAATTGACCTGGAAACGCTCCAAGTCTTCCCTCTGTATGATGACTTCTAAGCTGGTCGGAGGAAGAAATTCGCACCGGTTAGTCTGTAAGCTTCTCGAAAATGATTGGCTGTGTTGCTCCTTGAAGTGTTTTACAGGACAAACAAGACATAAAAGAAAATCATAACAATCTTATGATTATAAATTCCTGTAATAAGGGAAACCTGTTATGCAAGGACTTATATATAACAATTCAATCTATGAAGAAGATAAACCTGTCATTCACAAACTGAATTAACAATTGTTATGTCTTTTATCTATTTGGAAGAGACAAGATATGGATAACAGTAATAAAATTATATCATTTGCATTTGATTTAGATAGCTAAAGTAGTCATAAACCATAAGCAAAGTGATATACAAAAATTTGAAACAAAATATTGATATATTGAGAAGCTAAAGATGTGACAAAACATCAATTTTGGTCCAGTCTGTATCAGAACTCCATATCCTTGTTCTCCCACGAATGAGGATGTTGATTATTAGAAAAATCATAAGTATATATAGGTCTCTTCACAAGGTAAAACTTCCTTGTGAATAATATCAAACAGTTTTACATAATCTGGGAGATATCCCAAAATCTCCTAAACTAAGAAAATAAAATGCAAGTGAAATCTTTGAAACATCCCCTAACTGCTCATCATATCTACTGCCAATTCGAATTTACCTGCAATAGAACACAAATATCCAATTAGAAAGATATTTCATTAAGAAAACAATAAAAAAATTATTCTGCAGACTTAGCTACAGAATCTTCTGATTCTGTAGCTAGTCAAGAATAGCATACAGGACCAGATAGCAATCAAATGAAATCAAATCCAATCATCTTTTAATAATCATCAAAAAATGAATTGCTAATGATTCAAGTGAAATTATCATTCAAATTAAACAATATCAAAATGAATGCAATCGAAACAGAGTAAAGAATGGTCTGTTTTAAGTTACCATAAAACTAGGTCATATAGCAGTCAAACTATTTTTCATTAAATGAAATGAATGGTGAATCATATCATATGAGATTCGATGTAATCCAATATAATCACAACCATAATTTAATCCAAAAAACTCATAATCTACCATGGTCAACATCGATTTGATACTGATGTAACGATATGCATAAGATTCCTGTTGTTTCAATCAAAAACCAATATGGAAAGACTGTTACGATACAGTCAAAATGAAGAGTGCATAACAGTATTAACCATTTTTGTCATAGATTTAGATCGTTGGGCATTACACAGTCAAAATTCAACAACATTGATAACCATAAGCTAGGTAGCAATCAAATAAAATTGGGGTTGAATCAAATATAGAACAACTCGTCATCCTGGGCATGATCATTTCCATTTTACAAATCCATTCGTAACCGAATATCCATTGTCATTTCCATTCAAAAGAGAACAGGGTCGACGGGCCACAACGAATTGACTGGCTAGGACTTGCATGACTGTTATGATTTGTATCAATTCACGATTTGGGTAAATATAAAACAAAACCTTTTTTTAAACATAATCCAAACCGTATCCGAGCTGGTCAAAGTCATATGTAAATAAAACTGTAACAGATAACCATCGTTTACCCATCATGTGCATCATAACCAATTTGGATCAAAACATAGATTGTGTTTCAAAATTTGAAATCTAAAAACAGTTTGTGTCCATAATAGATGCAACAAAACATTCGATTGCAACCGATTTAATATTGCAACAGTTTGTGTCCTGAGTTGTTGTTCCTTTTGTCTCTCCCAATTGAAATTTTTCCCACTCCATACCAATTGTTGTGTATAGGTTTTCATACGGGTGAACTCTGAGTATATCCGCTCTAGAATCAAACCCTAAAAACCCTTGTTTTACTATATATTTCACATAGCATTGTCATAAGAGGTTACATGATGTTTTTAAAGATAGAGACCATGGACAGTCAACAAAGCAAGAAAATCCACAAGGGGGGAGAAATTGTGAGAACCGAACCATATGATCTGCAACTCATCAATTATGAACCTTTTTTTAAGGAAGCCTTTCAAAGGGTGGGTTTCCTTAAGTCTTTTCATAAAATGAAAAGAGGACATCCTGAAGTGGCCAATCAATTTGCACTTAATTTTAGTGGAACAAAGACTAAGGTAGGTATGTTGGAGTTTGAAGCCACTTAATAGCAAACCAAAGTAAGTGATTTTCAGAATATCAATGAGAAAGTCATGACAGTCCAAATAACGACGGAGGAGTTTTCACGCTTTTAGTTGTGAAAACAAAATCGAAACCAATTTGAAAATGTCGCTTGAAATGAAAATGTCTTCTGTTTGCAAAATGCAACAGAAATTTGAAGTTCAAGAGACATAGGTGTAGGCAGCTTAAGGGCAATTGAAAAAATTGAATTGGTTGCCAACAATGGAAACACACTGGGAGAAGCAGTTATCTCTGTTGAAAGAAACAAATTTAGATTAGGACGACAAAGAAAAATTCCACTTTAAAACAACAACCAGAAAATCGTACAAACATCATCATTTACTATCCTTTTTTAGCAATGTTTTAAAAGATGCAAACCAAGAACAGTCTTTAAGATCCGCAAGTCATGATTTTTATGATAAAATCTTCAATACTGTTGGCATGGCCACTACTGCCAGCAGGCGTCCATAACCTCGACAGGGTTGCCATTTAACCCACTCGGACGTCTGTATCCTATCAAGAAGTTCTAGATCATAATAAAGGCCTTTTAAAAGAGGTTTCTTATAATTTTACAGATTTTCATTTACCCGACATTGCTTCACTGCCAACAGGCCTGTTCAGTACCCCGACGAAGTTTTCTTGGCGCCATGCTTGCATTTACCCGCTGCCATCGGACCTGTTTAGTATCCCGACGGGTTTGCAAACACTTCCCACGACTCTTATTAATATTTTTATTTTGTTTTTGTGGATAGATGAGCGGGGTGGCGCTGAAAACTCTTGATTGCTTATCATATTTTTTCAGACCTCATCAGAATTTTTTAGTACTGTCCTTTATTCAGCTCCAAAAAAATGTTTTATTTCTAAAACAACTTGCTATGACGGGGAGACATCCTTTTGAGTCATTCCTTTACGGAAAAGGGACAGCGTAAAAAGATAAAAATGATCATGACAAACTTCACTCAGAGATTGAAATTAGTAAACTTATTTCAAACAAAATTTTCCAACATGAATATCTTTTTCAGAAATATATCACTGATGTTCGTACAATCTTTCAGAAGTTATTTCAGCGAAGAGATTTTCCCATGGTCTTTGTCTGAATGGATCAGTGTATAGGCATGCATACATTTCAAAAACAGACAAAATTGATCATTCAAATCAAAATCAAACAAGAAACAAACAAAAAGAATGCAAACAAAAGAAATATTTACATAATATACAAGGGAAGAAATTAAGCGAAGTATCTTTTCAGGGCTTGGCCATTCACCGGGTAGGTGTCAATCTTCCCTTCAAAATTCTGCAATCGAAAGGAACTAGGACCCAACTTTTTAGCAATCAAAAATGGCCCAAGCCACAAATTTTGAAACTTGGTATGTTCTGTTGGATCATGTTGTCATTGATGCCAATGGTTTGTCATTTATGCCAATGGTTTGATTACTTGGGAGATTGTTGGAGCATATGTCATTGATGTAAATGGTTTG
>SNQJ01S0085877.1:11281-31237 GCA_010110895.2 Picea sitchensis | reverse complement strand
ATCCACAGAGTTATTTTTGAAATTATATCTGAGGTATTCTGGTTTTACATTGTTTAAAAGTTTCCTTTAATACCCTCAGTATTATCTTTTAAAAATTGTATCAGAGTTGAAAAGATTTTGTATTGACTTTGAAAATTATCAAATGATTGAATTCAGTTAGGTCAGTTCTCATGATTTTTCTCTCTGACCAAAAATGGTTAGGTTTGAGAATAACTTTAAATATCTTAAGTTTCTTAACAGTTTATCTGAACTTTTAAACTTGCTCAAAAGAAGATCCCTTGAAAATATTTTTCCCTTGTTCTCTACAGACTAAGGAGGTTTTGAAGGTTGAGAACAATTGGTCTAGAATAATCAAAACAAGTTGACAAACCTTTATTATAAAATTTTACACAGATCACCACCCCTGAGATATTAAGTATCAATGATTGCCCCTGCTTCGTAAACATGAGATAACTATAAGACAGATGGTGAAAGGAAATTCATTTAAATGATTGCCCTCGTCTAAAAATAAAAAATAGATAACTTCACCGGGGTACTGAACAAGCCTGCTGGCAGTGAAGCAATGTCTAAACATAAAATTAGCACTCGAAGCGGTGAAAGGAAATTCAGTAAAAAGGGACAGATAACTTCACCGGGGTATTGAACAGGCCTGCCGGCAGTGAAGCAATATCTGAGGTATCTGTAAGGTTGTTATACTTATCTATAACTCTATTCTAGTAATCAATTGTTCAAAAACCAGATATTCATCTTAAGTCAAAATAGAGCTTCCCAGTTTTAAAATTATAATTTTTATTTCCACTCATGCACGCTGAAATGTTCAATAATCTATTGAGTTTCTAAAAGATTGTTCTAATCATCTCAATACTAACTCAATTTTGGAATAAGAAGGAGAATTTTGAAGAAGACTATATCTGAATTTCAAATAAGTGATAAGTTTTGAAAAGGTTTTCAAAGACTGTATGTATTCTCTTTTCTTACTCCTTGATCAGTTTATCAGAGATAAACCCTTGACCCCATTACCCAATGAAGGCACTGAATCTGCATGTTCTCCTCGTCTCGCAGGGAGACGAGGTCCCCAGTTGGAGCCTATGTTGAAACAGACCTGGAATTTTTTATTCTGAAAGGATAAAAGACTTGTATCTTTGAGTTTTTGCATTTTATAAATTTCCTAAAGCAAAAATTTCATCTCCGATGAATTAGCGATGCCTTTATGGTTCATTTTTGGACAAAAAATGATAAAAATCTAAATAAACATAAGTTTTCAAACACTTTTTCAAAGGATCTTTTAAATGGGCAGTAATTTTAAAACTCAAGGAATTTTAATTTATATCGGAATATCGGGATTCAGAGTTTTGAATGAACAAATGTTTAACGCAAATTGAATAGCGAAATCCCGATCCCCGATTTCTCGATACATTAATTCTTATTTAAAACATAATTTACTTAATTCAAAATTAACGGGGTCTAAACATTAAGTTAATCACATCGCGATTTCGAGATTCGCGGTTTTGTGAGAACAAAGAATCTTGTCATCACATTTCCCGATTTCCCGATTTAGCGATACATTTAAACCTTAAGTGAAGTTTTGAATTAATCTAATTACCATTAATCCTGATTAAGAATTGATAATGACATCGGGATATCGGGATTCACGGTTTTGGGAGAAGTAGATTACATGTCATCAAATTTCCCGATTTCCCGATCCTCAATTTTCCGATTAATAAAATCTCGAAAAGATCTAATCTGGATTAATTAAGATAATAAAAATGTTTTAACTTAAATAATACATCGCGATTTCGACAATCAGGGTTCTTCGATGACTTATTTCCTTGACATCAAAATTTTCGAAACTCCGATAAGAATGTTTTCAAATTTAATTCAAGATTGACACTAATTAATCATTCGTATAAACAAGGTTTAAAGTTAAACTTTTTATGAATGATCTTTAATACGACAATTGTACAATTTGGTAAGTTTCTATTATATTTGAAAATACTGAGAAAGCTCAAGTACAAACACTAAATGAATATATTCGGGAATATCTTTTGCATTAAGAGCCTTAAATTCATAACAGAGGTACAAATCTCAATGCTTTTATGATATATTCGAAGTAAATTTTGAAATGTTTACATTTCGAAGCTAAATTCCTCTCTGTTACAGGTTTTTCAAGTGAACACAGAGCTATGGCACCCAAAAAGGCTTCGAAGAAAAGCGAAGAGCAACCAGAAGGTGATATTATTTCCGATACCACTGCATCTCGGGTACACTCTGTCAAATCATGGGCTGGAATTGCAGAAAAACTGGAGGATGATCTTAAATATGCGGACCCTGATGCGGAAAATCACCTCCGAGATATTGCCGAGACTGAACTTCATAAGGTGGTTGCACGTCCGAGACTCGTGTCATATACGGATATGATCACCTGGGCTCTGGATAAAGTAGATGTCCCGACCAGAAGTATTCTGAACGAGCAAGGAGATGTCATCGACTCATTTATGCCTGAACGTATTTAAGTAATGTATAAGCTCTCGTCCAATTATAGGCACACTTTTAATTCTGAGTTTGTAGCTGCATTTCAAAGAAAAGAGTGTGTTGAAGGTGGCCAAACATACCCTGACATGATAAGAGGATGGGCCAGAGATGAAAACAAGTTTAGGGCTGATTTACATGGAATTTATGCTTCAGCTACATTAAATGAACATATGGTTTATGTAGCTATGATGTTGTGTAGACTTTTTATAAGAAAGGATCCTTATCATTTTCATGCAGATTGGACACCTTTCTTAGAGGAAGTTTCAGAGGGACGCAATTTTAATTGGCACAAAATTTTGTCATATAACCTTGCATCAGAGGTTATAAATTACAAAACAGCTAGGTCAAAAGGACAACCAATATCTTTTTATATGTTAGCTTATATCATGGATGCCATTTGTTTTATGACTCCTTTCCCATTAATGAATTGGAGTTGGACTGTTTCTTTTCCAGAGCTTGTTCATAAGTACCATTCAGCTCTCTGGGAAGAAAATGCAAAAAATGTTTTCTATGAGGTTTGTCATTATGTAATTATCCCTCTGCACAAAATATTCTTTAGATGCGAACCTCCTCGTATTTCTAATACCATCATAGAAAACCTCAAGTCAGTTGCTGACTGGTTCATTGAGGAAAAATTTTCCTATGTGAGGGTTTATGGTTGTTCTATTCCACCTCACGCACTCCCAAAAATTTTACCAGATAGGTTAATATGCAGAGAAGTGGCTTATCAACTAGTCAATGGTGGTATTGGGTTAGAACTAAAAGCTCAGCAGAAAAAAGCATGGCCATCTTTTCCTGTTTATATCGAAAAATTCATTTTATTAAACATAGGCCATTCTAAGGCAGAATCTGAATCAATGAATGAAGTGAAATTATCAGACATAGAGCACAGGAAACATGACCCTTACCAAATAATCAGTCGGCATTGCACACAATGTAATTTAAAAGCATATGAACATGAAATTTCAGTTTATGATGATGTTTTCAAAAATGCTAAGTCTTATGAAGAAGTACAAAACAGAGTGCAAGCCTTGTCACCTGATGCACAGGTGGGGTTTGCATCTTTTCAAAGAAATAGATGACAATGTCTACCAAAGATTTTACAAGGTGAAATGTCAACTTCATCGCAAGAGCAAGAAACAATTCCTCCGGGGTTTGAAACTATTATTCAGGATCAGTCAGGTGACAAAGATAAATCGAAAGATTTTGAAATACCTCCTCAGAATACAGAGGGTTCTCTGATCAAAGAAACACAGACAGAAAAGGGAAAAGGAATAGAAACAAGCCCAATAGTCCTCGATGATATTCCAGAAAATGTTGGAGGAACAACTTCAAAGGAACTGGGCAGTCCTATTACAACATTGACCACACTACAATCTACTTTCGGAACCCCTCATGAAGGATTTCTATATGTAAGTGACTTAGAGCCAATAACTAGAGATGAAATCCCTTCATCTAACTATTTTTTTAGTAAAAAACGAAGAGTTGTCTTGAAACAGGCAATTCATCCTGTAGGAGAAAGAAGGATAAAAAAACATAAAATTATCATTGATGGTAAGAAACTCAATGAAGAAGAATTCGCTACAGAGTTAGCAGGAACCATGGGTGCTATAGCATCAGCCAACATGTATTCTGTAGGGAATCTAACAACTATGCTGGAGCAAAAGGATCAAGAAATATTGCAGTTGCAGGACATATTAAAAGAAAATTAAAGAATTATTGGCTGGGGTATACAAAAGGGTCTAGAACAAGCTAGACTCAAAGACATACAAGAAATCCAAAAGTTGAATGAAAACTTGGATGAAGCTAAAAACATGATACAGGTTACTCAAGAACAAGTGCAAAAGCTGGGCGATGAAAATAAATCTCTGCAAGATAAAATTATTTCAATTACTAATCAAGTAATTGAAATGCAACACTTCAAGATTAAAGCATCAGAGATATATGCAAACATAGAAGAAGAACAACAGAAAATATTTTGCAATCTGGAAATCATCCAGAATTATTTTCATGAGTCAAATAGGTCTATGGAAAATGTAGTTCAGAAAGAAAGAGAAGCTAAAGTAGCAAGGAATTCTTTTCAAAAGATAATAACTTCTTTACAAAAAGAAGAAGTTGGGAAAAGCCAGAAATTATCCATTTCAGAGCAATTGAAAGGAGATATAATGATAAAAGTTTGGGAAACAAAATTGGCAGAATATAAAAGAATTACAAGAGGAATCAATGAAGATTGTCAAAAATTCTTCAATCTTATTGAAAAAGATTCAGTAAATATCGGGGCAGATGGTTTTTCCGAGTTATTGGGTGAAGTCAACATTACCAAATATCAGCTGAAATCAAAATAAGAACTCGAAGAAAAGAAAGTAGAAATTTCAAGTATTAAAATTGTCAACATTGCAGAAATAGACAAGTGGATGCTAGCTTCAAGTTCAAAGTTGGAAAAAGTTAAATTCACAGAGAAAATAATAGCAAACCAATTACCAGGCTTACAAAAAAGTTTTTTCTCTTTTGAAGCAAACGAAGTACATGAGGCTCCTAAGGTCTTGGTAAATTTTTTAGAGAAATATGTTCAATGCGTTGAAACATATAAAGAAAGTTCATCAACGCAAATTTAAGACTTTGTAAATATTTTATTGGTTTTAGAATTTTGAAAGAAATTGTAAACGGTTAACATTAGTATATGTAACCGTAATATTAGGAAGTTGGTTAGTTACCAACGAATTTTTTTGATAGAAAGGTATAAATATAATTTCAAAAGGCTGAAACAAGGCTTCAGAAATTTTGGAGAAGGCCAATTTTTGTAATATCAGCTTTGAAGTTCATCGGAATATAAACCCCAAACAAGATTTTGGATTCTGCATTTTTGTGACTATGTTTCTTCCCCTGTTTATCATGCTTTGTTAAATATTCTTCTTAATGTGCGTTTCTAACAAGTGAATCAATTTGAAGTTATATACATTGTTGTTTATTGTTTCAGATTGGTTTGGATGTTGAATGTTTTACAGTCTTTCCTCTGAAATTACTTTAGTGATTTTAAGACCTGTAAACCTTTTGTTCCTTAATATCTAATTCTATTAGAAATATTGTTTTTCTTGCATCATTGTTCATTGAAGTATAAGATTATTTCTAGATAAAAGCCTTATATTTCTTTATATTGTGTTCCATTGTTTACAATTTCAAAATTGTTACAAAACCAGGAAACGACCTTGATTGTGTTTTTACATTACTGTTTTAGATTTTAAAGTTGTTTTCATTAATATCATCTCTGAAAATCTGAACTAACCAATTGATAAAAAACCCATTCACAAAGCTTTAAAACCCTATCACCCATGACAGATCCTAACGACAGACAACCAAACGTAGAACCTGGTCTTCAGGATCAAACCAACATTTCCCTAAACTTATTTAACACTATTATACAAACAACAACCAATAGGGATGAGTTAGAAAGATCGTGGGCTGCTATCGAACGTGATATTAGCATCCAAGAGCAACGGGAAGCAAGACAGAGACAGTTGAGAAACTGAATCTGATCTAGTCTTTCTTTGTTTCTTTATTTTAAAAATCTCATCATAAAAATCTTTATTAGGATGCCTTGAAGGTATGTTTTATAGCCTTAAAACATAAACTCAGGAACAACAAGCCCGGTTGTCTACTGTACCCCCCTAGTGACTGACTGCGAGGTGGAAACCTAGTTGTCAATTTTTACGGACTTACACAGGTGACTGCGGGGGTATATCATGGTACCTTGGGTAGATGCTCGATCGCACTTTGCAGAGTATACCTAGAGGGTGTTTTTGTGTTTGAGTTACACTTGCAATGGTAAGTTTCTCTAGTGTCGATTGGCATAACTATTCTTCCTACTAGTTAGTTTTCTACTTTAATTTCCTTTAGGAACTTTTAGTGTGGGCTATGTGTTTCACGCTAGCCAAACCTTATAGTGTCAGTTGATAATTTCACAAGGTGTAATATCAACAGCTCCGTCGTTCACGTAGGCTTCAAGGCCTATTGTCGGTTACTTTGGAGCAACCATTGCCACCATTAAGGCGTAGGATAGATCAAGAAGTCTCATTCGAAGCTACTGGGCCATAGGAAACTATACCATAGCCAGCTCCGAGAGAATACTTTCCTGCACTGGAGGTATCCATTGTTTATGACCTCAAGACCGAAGGTTTCAGGCCAACAAATTCTTTGATCTTCGACTTATTGGCGTCACCTTTAATTCATGTAGTCCCCCCCCTAGGTGACTTCACTTGAACAATAGTTCATTTGACGAGCGACGATGGAAACAAATAGTGCTACTTCATGAGGGAGTCCTCATACTCCCATTTCGACTGTTGTAGGAGGGGGTGTTGTGCCTCCTCCCCACCTCCACTTGTTTGGACCATGGTTTTTCAGACGCCCACTACTTTGGGCAGTGACTCAATTCCTTCGACGACTTTACTCACTATTCCCTCTCTTTAGAATGCATTGAGCACACCCTTTTCATATAGGATTCCTAGTTTTGACTCTACCTTAGTTCTCACATACTCTACTTTATAGATCATTGGTCTGGAGGCATGGAGCTCTAATTCTCCCTTGCAAGGAACCATCATGGGCACCACTGCCCCATTCAACGCCATTCCTTATAGTGGGGGTCACATCCCTCTTCTGTCCCCTTTGCTCAGTGGCATGTTTCAACAACCAATCGAGCCTAATACCAATTATAGTTTGTTCAATGGAGGGAGTCAGGGACCTTCGTCCTACATGAATCTGATGGGATCAATGTCATTTTATTTTTTGGGGGAATTTGGAAATAACACTTTTACTTTGTTTGATTTCTCGACTGGGGGAAACCCTGTCTTTGGTCAACAAAACCCTGTGCAAGGTTTCATCCCTTTAGAGGGAGTGATGACAACAATTTACTCCTCGCAAGGTCTTCAGAATCCTTGGTAGGGATCATTTCTCTCACAAGGGATGTCGAACGGGGGAAACCCCTCCCACATTTTGTGGAACCCCAAGAAAAACAATGCCAGGAGGGTCGGATGGGGGAATTCTCAACCAAGGCCCGTGGAATACTATACAGGGAGCAATCCCTACACAATCCATGTCATCTAAATTCAGTAATAAGCTGACAATGCAACATCAGACGCAAACCCTTTTCACTAGATAAGGCCATCATGGTATTTACCAAAACCATGGCCAACAGTCAAACTTTTCCTGGAAACTTGGTGCCAGCCAAAATCCAAGTCCCTCTTTTCATGTAAATAGGTTGCAACCGAGACTACCTTTTCTGGAAACTCTGCATTTTCTAGACCTGTCGAGATTGTGAAATGATATGATATGTCATGATCCACATTATCCCCCCATGCCAACTAATTTTCCTTCTGACATCCCTAAGGTTGAGGGAAATCTTGGCGAAGATCCAGGTGATCACATGACGACTTTTCACTTGTGTTGATCATCCAACTCATTAAAGGATGACTATGTTTAATTGTGCTTATTTCAACACACTCTTATAGGGGGTGTGACGAAATGGTATTTTGAGCTTGAAAACTCGAAGTATGATTAATTTAATGACCTGGATAAGGTTTTCTTGAACCACTTCCAGCTACTAGTGAGATACAATGCCAACACCGAGTTGTTGTCCAACTTCGAGCAGACGAAAGTTGACCACATCTCAGATCACATCTAAGAATGATGACGACAAAAGAGTTTGATTAAATTCAAGGTCCCTCCTACATTTTTTCTCGAGTGGTTCTTAAAGTATTTGGTTCCTTGTGTGTCGAAAGACATAACAACGTACGAGGTGTTTTTCAAAGAAGATGCTATTATGAGAGCCCAACAGCTGGAGATGATTTAATCTCAGTCTGGTATGCTATATGAGATCTTACCCGATGCACCGTAGTCAACTCTTAACAAAGCCAAATAGAATTTTGAGCCTCATGCCGATGGCATAGTAGGCTCATCACCGAGAAAGTCCACAGATATGTTGTCTAATCAATTACAATAGTTATCGATTCAACAAATTATGGCCAACCAAACTCCTAGTTTGGTTTCCCCTGTAACCTAGACTTCGGATGTACATAGTGTGCAATCAACTAATCCCAAGGATAACCAACAAATTAAGTGAAATAAGAAACATAAAATCAAGAAGGGTAAGGAGGATAAGAAGGCTGAAAATAATGTGGACGAGGGAAAAAATTAAAAGAGAAAGGTGAATTTTCTATCTAAGCTTTGCACGGATGACCACATGACTCACCTATGCTCTCAGCTTGTGGAAGCCCATAATCTACTGGAACAACAACAACCTACTTTGTTGACAAACATTTTTCCACAAGGGAAAAATATGCCTCAATCGTCTGCATCCACGAGCACGGTCGAGAGTAGTCAGGGAGCCCCCGCAGCCAATAATAATAAAAATTGGGATGAAAATATCTATATGATGAAATCCAAAGAGAATTTAGTGACTAGGGCTCATAACTATGGAACACCATAATCTGTTGAGAAGGGAAAAGAGGCCTCGAACCCATCGAATCCTCTTGAAATTGAGAATACAATGGGAGAAACAATGACTCACATCCCTAAAGGTGTTGGACACACCGATCACACTGAAAGGGGGGGTGATTCAGTGTAGGGATCTTTTTCAACTTCCCTTCACAAAAATATTTAGCTAGCAATCACCATTTACTCATCACTTATTACTGTCATTTATAACCAGTTGTATGTGAACATCTATCAACAACATATAAAAGAAACATATATCATCAATAAGCCATCAACACAAAGAACAGAAAGAGCACAAGATGTATGTACAATTTTATTTTAATTATGGACTACAATCCTTGGGTTTATCAGCAACAAATGAATAGAGTATCAACTCCACAAGACCACCAACTTTGAAATGCAAGACTCAACTTACACAACTCAGCACCAACTAAGAAGAGGATTCAATCCTCAAAATATACTAATCTATCAATAGGTACGTGACCTATTATAAGTTCAACACGCATATGTATGCACCCTAACAATAGTGCAGCCCACGTATGTACGCGGTCTGGCTCACAGTAGCCTGCGTGTGCCTCCTTAAGAACTAGGGTTTTCTCTCTCCATGAAAACTCATATCTTCTGCATGCTTTGTCACATACACTTCTTCCCTTCACTGTCCAATATGTACCATAACGAATCACAACACATATATTCTCTCCAACAACTTACTCATGCTCCTCAACCATACAATATGAATGTTACTCAATCATGTATAATTAAACAGTATACTATGGAAACCATATCAGTGCCGAAACATAGGATTGTTTCTCACTCTATCAATCAACCAACATAAAACATATCACAACATCCATACCAATAATTCTGTAATCATTCACCATCAAGAAAACTATGTAACCATACCAGAACTTCTATGGCATATATGGGCCCATAGAATGCAGCTCTGGAAATTGATTCATCCTTCAGCAACCTGGCACTAGATCAACTCAAGTCTTCATGAATTTCTTCAACTATACGCTCTCTGATCTCCTTCAACACATGTGTGTATGCACCCTGCCTCAATGTAGCCCATGTATGTACACGCTCTGGCCCACTACTGCTCACATGCTCCTTCAAAAACTAGGGTTTCAGAACTTTTGAAACTTTCACCCTCAAGATCTTAGACTTACAGAAACTTTGATGTGTCCATGAGATCCTGCAATCACTCTCTTCCTCAGAATAGATCTTCAATATATGCTCAAGAGAGATATCTTTACAAGAGACCTTTGCCTCTTATTTATACTCTCAAAGTAGCTTCCTTAGAAGCATCCATTGGGCCACTTTGTCCACATATCAATTTTTTCCACATAACCATTTTTTCCACATGGCTACCTTTATCCAACTTTGTCCACATAGCCACTTTGTTCACATGGCCACTTGTCCATTTAACCCACTTTCCTTATTTTATGGTAAACCCACTTATAACCACTTTCCATAATTAGAAAGTTCTCCATTTACTTTATTATTTAAATAATCCTCTTTCACTTTATCACTTCACTTCATTATTTAACCTATTTCTTCTTTGTAAACACTTTGACTTCTTTGACCTTTTGGGGCTTCTAGTCAACACATGAGGGTCCTCCAACTTCATAAGGCCATAACTCTCAAACCATGACGAGTTATGTGATGTTCCACATACCACTGGAAATGAAATGACATGTACTATCCATCTATTATAGTTTCACTGACAAATTCACTGATATTCATCTCATTATCCCACAATTAATCATGGGTTATCTAACCATACTTCTAGGATAACTCAACTGCAAAGAGTCTTCCCGTGAGGGATTTCACCATAAGAGAACCACTTTGGAGTTCATCCATTCATACTTCATATCAACCATGAAAAGAAAATAATGACTCATATTTACATTAATCCCATGACAATACATCACTATGACATTGTCCCTTTGTCATTGATTCTATGCATGACCACATGATCCAACAATCAATACATTAGTGCATACATCCATCTATGCAACCTATATCAATGAAAACAGATCGATCCATCTTCATCTATGCATGACTTCATTTATTAATGAATTCAGTTGACATCCATTCATTTACAACAATGACAATGCATACTTCATCAATATACTATGACAAGACATTGTTTTTTTGACACCAATCCTTTGACATCAATGACAACATGATCCAAAAATATCCCCCTTTTGCATTGATGGAAATATGAACATTGATATAGACACCAATCATTGATGGAAACATGTAGACATGGCATTTCTCTTCATCAATGGTCATCTCAATCACGTCAATGTGATTATCTCTCCCCCTTTGACAACAATTTCAAAGGGTAGTTCTCTCCTTGGGGCTGCTTCCCCTACCTAAACTCACCTTGGGCCTACTCTCCTTGCCTAGATGCCTTGCAATTCCTATGAATAATATATCCCCTTTTTAAACAAGGGATATCACTCTGTTGTAATGCTGAAGACATATCGCTCATGCTCCCCTTATGAACATCGCTCCCCTTGGAACCATGAATTTGTGCTCTTTCTTCAAGTATTTACCTTTGCATATAATAAACCTCTCCTCCTGGAATCATGGGAAGACGAATGACTCCCCCTATGGGTATGTATCCCCCTATCTTCTCTGAAATATGAATAGTATGCTACCAACAGTATGCTACCACTACAATATGCTTCTGTTGCAAATTCCACTGCTCAACCGGAATATAGATCAGCTGCTTCAAGAATGATATGCTCTTCCTATGACGATCCTTGGACCTGTCCATGCATCAAACTCGTGCCATACCATACATCATGAATCAAAAGATATGGAAAAAATTAGTTGAGAATATTGAACAAAACACCAACCAAGTACATCCTATGCCATATTGTGTGCAAACCATGCACAACACCTATGTACATCAACCATGTACATCAATACCATACAATATAGCATAATCTATCATCAATGGAGTGTATCAACCATATTCCAATAACATGTGAAAAATATGTACCAACCATATGACTCTACCAACATGTGAACCATGTGCCTCAAACAAGTGTCATATCACTCATGATATGCCTCTACCATGAACCAAGTGCCACAACCATGTATCTCAATCAATGAAGTGTCTCAACTATATCATCCCATACATCATGCACCAAAGTATATGCTAAAACAAGTAATACCAATGATGTAATTTAGCCAAGTACTATCACCCACAAACATACACCATCTATGAGTGCATCAACATTGTACTAAACATGTATCAGCACCTATACCAAGAAAGTGCATCAACCATGCACCAAACCTCAACAAGATGAACTACAATCAAGATGTGTTCCCATACATGTATGCCATATCGATCACAAACCATGTGCCAATCATACTGATAATAGGTGACTCTAACAATGTACCAAGAATGTACCAATCATGCATCAACTATAGATCAAGCTATGACTCATCAATGATGTACAAGATAACCACCTCATCAACTCATAAACTATATGTCCCAATATGTAGCACAACCACATGCCAAATGCATGCACCAAGAGATCCAACAAATATTCCTCCAATAATATATCATAATATATATCAAGGGAACTCAAATATGTACCATCCATGTACCCCAACAGATTAACCTCAACCACCATTCACTACAGCAAATACTAAGTGTTAGCACCAATTCTTGCAAGTGGGGTGTTTTTCCCCGATTTCAGACCCTTGATGAAAAATGCGAAGAAATGGGGTTTGAAAACCCATCAAGTGCATTCTAGTCCAAGGTCACAGCCATGAGCGCAATAAGAAGCACACAAAAAATCCATTTCGGGTGGAAAATGCAAGTAGGAGAGCAGCTCCAGTATTCAATGGCGAGGATCGACCAATGGAACAGATCGTCAGTCGGTGGATATTTGTGGCCAACGGAATTGCGCCATGTTTACAACAGGTTGGGCCCACAATCTCCCCGAAATGATCCAGGCCGTTCGATCGAGGAGAGACACGTGGTGTGTGACTAGGCTCTATTTCCTCTTCGCGCATCGTGACTTTGAAGAATGAGGATCAACCTCCTCCTAGCCATGAAACACGAAGTGTCGAAGGTGCCAGGGATTGGGCCCACAATACTGCCGAGATAATCTGGGCCATCCGATCTGGATAGACACATGGTGTGCGATTAGGCTCTATTGCCTCTTCGCGCATCGTGACTTTGAAGAATGAGGATCAACTTCCTCCCAGACGTGAGATGTGAAGTGACGAAGGCATCTAGGGCCTAGGCCCATAGTCTCGCAAAAATGATCCAGGCCGCCCGACTAAGGAGGGGTACATGATGCATGATTAGGCTATGTTGCCACCTCGCCTTTCATAGCTTTGAAGCATAAGGAGCAGCCTCCTCCCATCCATGAAACATGAAATGCTGAAAGCGCCTTTAGAGATAGGCATAAGGTCACAGCCCATGGTCACTTGGGGGCAATAGAAAGAATTGTGCAAAGGACTGAAGCATCGAGTTTAGCTGCAGAAGGGATCACCGCGTTCTCCAGGGACCAGTTCAGCTCAACCTCGATCTTGGTCCTCACTAAAAATGAATGAAGGTGGATGGAGGTAGCTAAAACCTCGACTCACTCATTAAATGTGAGGCATGGATGTTCTGGCAGGTGGTCTGTCCAATATCGTCCGATGTTCATATTGATCTGAAAATCCCATGTTGATCTGATGTTCTCGTCCGACCAAAGAACCTACACATGATAGGTTGAACTTTAATGTTTCAGCTACCTCCCTTGCAAAGGCCATGCAAAGTTAAGGTGACGTTTGATAAAGGATTTATGTTTGAATTTGACTGAAGGGACGCCATGCCTTGGAGGTCCGAGAATGCCTCTATTGAACGAAATTTTCTGAGTATATGTACTCAGTTTTTGTATTTTTGAAGGGATCGATGGTTGAGCTAGGCTCCCGATTGTAAAGTTTTAACGAAGCACTGGTTTCTCTGGTTATGTATTGGCACTTGAGACTTCTTGCCTTATGAATGTCAGCTTATTTCCATCTCTTTGTTTACACTGTGTTAGAACAGCTTGGAATTGGAGGATCCAGTCAATTTTCACTGTTATAGGATGATGTAGGTTGGATCACTGTAATTGTTGCATTGTTTCTAATCAGTTCTTGTATTTTCTCAACACTGAATGATTTGGAATTGGAGGATCCAGTCAAGTCACCCTTCAGTTCCCCGAAACTCAAAACCAAGAGGATATTGTATTCTAATTTTTTCTTCCTCAAGCTGTTGAAAGGCCCGATTCCCGAGGCAGTCTTGCTCACTCATCTCACCAAGTCTTCCACCTGCTCATTTTACAATCAACTCACTGATGGAAGTTAGATCAGGACCTCCTTTGTTCTTTACATACCAGGCCTGGTCCCTGAGTTAGAGTGATACCTTCCTGGGTCTCTACCCATTTGATCACCCATTAAATTTATTTGTGACATAAACTGATGGGCGTTGGGCTCTGCTCCTGTCGCAATCCAGGAGTGACTTCCAACGCCAACATTTCTGGCGTCGTTGTCGGGGACGAAGTTGAAGATTTTCCCTGGGTAGAATGACATTGAGCCCTTGATTCTGAGGTTGGATCAGACATCATATCCATACAATATTGCTACTATGTACCTAGCGACTCCACTATGGTGACTCCAACGTTTCCACTTCACTGTCTCAGTTGTAGCTATTTTTAGCGCACTTGAAAGTTGACCCCAAGGATCTTTCTCGAGAAGGTTTCAACAACTACTTTCTTAGCTTGAGAAGTTCCCTTGGGTAGCGACAACATTAAGATCTAGCCTTTGATGGTGAACAAAGACCAGACACATTTGAAGCTGCCCATTTTTCACCTGGAGACTCCATGATTCGAGGATCAATTGGTGACTCCACTGGTTCGATATGGAGAAAATCCTGGCTCAGAGGTTTGCTCCTTTTAATTTTTCTTCTATTCCTGGTTTTCCTAATGATGTCCCTTCTCCGGATGAATGGAGCGATTATTTTCCCAGATTTAGAGAGCGTGAAGAGGACAACCCTGCTCAGCATCTCTGGGCATTTCATGAACTCATGCATCAGTGGGAGATACATCATGAGGATGTATTATTGAAAATGTTTATGTTCTCTTTAGCAGGGGATGCTCGTAAATGGTATCATTCTTTACCCCCTACTAACATTTATTCACTTGCATAATTTCATGCATCTTTCACCACCTATTGTCAGAAGCTTTATCCCTCTGAGTTAATTTTTCATAATTACTGTGAGGGATACAACATCTGTATACCAGATGGAGATGTTTCTTACGTAGGCTGTGAGGATGATCCTGATGACTTGGATCAGAAATTATTCCTTTCTCATCCCCATTTGTCTTCATTAGAGGAAGGTTATGAGAATGATGAAAATCCTGAGAAGGAAGAAGTTTCTTTGGGCGAAACTTGGGAACTGATAAAATCTATCACCGCCCAACTAGCAAGGTTGGAATTCAAAGACAACGAAGAGGAATTTCCAGTCCTTGAGGCATATGTTCTTGGAAACTCTGTTGAAGAGGATATTGAATATTTCATAGCCATAGAGACATTAGTTTATGCCCCTGATAAGCCTGTTGTCCCAGATTTAAAGGAGGAAGCGATAGTAGAAATGGATTGTTCTCTTTTTCTTCATGATATTTCCCATGATGTGTTTAAATTCAGGGTCGAAATGGAAGATCAGGAGATAGTTCCATTTTTGCAAGATGGAGAAGCTTTGTTCTCCCCTGACTTTTATGATTATTTGGAAGAAGAGCAATAGAACCCCACATCACCTTTTGTTGATCAGAGAAGCCAGCCTATGTATGATAGCTACGAATCAGATTCTAAGCTCGATATGCTATATTTCCAAGAACAGACCGCAGAGCCTTGTCCTCTGTTCACTAAGGAAAGTTATCACAAGGAAATCAGTCATCCCATTCCTTCAGGAGACGCTGAGCAGTACAAGGAAGAGTAGAGTTTTTCCACGGGTCCTGTTTATGACCATTATGAATCTGACCCTTGGGAGAGCCGAGAAGGAGAGCCAGAGGAGCATTTTTCTTTTTTTCCAGGGCCAGTCAGCAAGCAGCCAATGCCTGAGAACTATTAGCCTATATTAGTTTTCCACCCACCAGTGCTTACCATGGATATTCAGCCACACGTGAACAACTGTGTAGTAGAGGAGGCCACCTGTCGCCAATTTTCTGGAGTTTTCCACTGGTCCTATGAGCCCGTGAAGGAATACATGGAGTTTTATTTCCTTCACAATTTGGAGCTGCCCTTTTTCGTCTCGACTTCAGTCTATAAGAAGGATTTGAAAAGCGTAATTGTTCTGTTGTCACGGTTACACCACCTGTTTGTAATCATCGACAAAAGGAAGGAGCTTTTGTTCAAGAAGTTGCTTGAATGGCTATGGTGGAAGTTTTCTTTCACCTAGCCCCATGTAAAGGATTTTATTAGTTTAGGATTGTACATAAATAATCTCTTTTAGTATACATGTTTATCTTGTTTTGTTTTTACTTTTCGGCCTGTATTTCCATCAGGGTGTTTTGAGCTTGACTCCACAGCCCAACAGCCAGGCACTGGAACAACAAAATGAGTTCTTAGAGATTCACAGGGACGACTCTATCCCCCATGGAGCCTAATGTTAGAACCAATTCTTGCAAGTGGGGTGTTTTTCCCCGATTTTAGACCCTTGATGAAAAATGTGAAGAAATGGGGTTTGAAAATCCATCAAGTGTGTTCTAGTCCAAGGTCGCAACCATGAGCGTAATAAGCAGTGCACAAAATTTTTATTTCGGGTGGAAAATGCAAGCAGGCGAGCGGCTCCAGTATTCAATGGCGAGGATCGACCAATGGAATAGATCGTCAGTCGACGAATATTTGCATTCGACGGAATTGCGCCATGTTTAGCACAGGTCAGGCCCGCAATCTCCCCAAAATGATCCAGGCCGTTCGATCGAGGAGAGACACGTGGTGCTTGATTAGGCTCTATTTCCTCTTTACGCATCGCGTCTTTGAAGAATGAGGATCAACCTCCTCCCACCTACGAAACATGAAGTGTCGAAGGCACCAGGGATCGGGCCCACAATACTGCTGAGATAATCTGGGTCGTTCGATCTGGATAGACACGTGGTGCACGATTAGGCTCTATCGCCTCTTTGCGCATTGTGACTTTGAAGAACGAGGATCGACTTCCTCCCAGACGCGAGACGTGAAGTGCTAAAGGCATCCAGGAACCGGGCCCACAGTCTCGCCGAAATGATCCAAGCCGCTCGATTAAGGAGGGGTATGTGGCATGCGATTAGGCTATGTTGCCACCTCACCTTTCATAGATTTGAAGCACAAGGAGCAGCCTCCTCCCGTCCACGAAACAAGAAATGATGAAAGAACCTTTGGAGATAGGCACAGGGTCATAGCCCGTGGTCACTCAGGGGCGATAGAAAGAATTACGCAAAGGGTTGAAGCATTGGGTTTAGCTGCAGAAGGGATCACCACGTTCTCCAAGGACCGGTTCAGCTCGACCTCGATCTTGTTCCTTGCTAAAAATGAATGAAGGTGGATGGAGGTAGATGAAACCTCGTCTCACTCATTAAATGTGAGGCATGGAGGTTCTGGCAGGTGGTTTTCCCAAGACCATCCGGTGTACAGATTGATCTGAAAATCCCATGCTGATCTGATGTTCTCATCCAACCAAAGAACCTGCACACGATAGGTTGAACTTTAATGTTTCAGCTACCTCCTCTGCAAAGGCCATGCAAAGTTAAGGTGACGTCTGATGAAGGATTTCCGTCTAAATTTGACTGAAGGGACGCCATGCCTTGGAGGTCCGATCACGCCTCTGTTGGATGAAATTTTATGAGTATATGTACTCAGTTTTTGTATTTTTGAAGGGATCGATGGTTGAGCTAGGCTGCCAATTTTAAAGTTTTAACGAAGCACTAGTTGCTCTGGTTATGTATTGGCACTTGAGACTTCTTGCCTTATGAATGTCATCTTCTTTCCATCTCTTTGTTTACACTGTGTTAGAACATCTCGGATTTGGAGGATCCAGTCGAGTTGCATTGTTATAGGATGATGTAGGTTCGATCACTCTAATAGTTGCATTGTTTCTAATCAGTTCTTGTATTTTCTCAACACTGAATGATTTGGAATTGGAGGATCCAGTCAAGTCACCCTTCAGTTCCCCGAAACTCAGAAACAAGAGGATCTTGTATTCTGAGTTTTTCTTCCTCAAGATGTTGAAAGGCTTGATGCCCGAGGCAGTCTTGCTCACTCATCTCACCAAGTCTTCCACCTACTCATTTTACAATCAACTCACTAATGGAAGTTAGATCAAGACCTCCTTTGTTCTTTACATACCAGGCCTGGTCCCTAAGTTAGAGTGATACCTTCCTGGGTCTCTACCCATTTGATCACCCATTAAATTTATTTGTGACATAAACTGATGGGCGTTGGGCTCTGCTCCTGCTGCAATCCAAGAGTGACTTCCAACGCCAACACTAAGAATCCAAAAATCCATGTACTAGAAGTGTGCCTCAATAGATCAATTATATCTCTAGATACCATCATCATGATATATCTCATAACCAAGGTGCAATAACTTAATTGTCACAACCAACATTGTTCCTCAAAAGAAAAATGTCTCAATCCACACTCTAGGGTTAGTATAATGCATCAAGGATAGACTTTCAACACTCAACCATATGTCATCACCATACATACATAAATTATGTATGTCAACATGTAATCATGAAAACCTACAAAAAACCATGTCAAACCCTGCAACAGACTAGGTTAGACCCTACAACACAGAGTTATACCATCACATCAAGCTCCAACTTATTTGCAAACCTACTTTCCAAGGATTTTACCATTTGTACGTGGCCTACTATACAAACAACTCACGTATGTACATGACCTATTTATAGGTCATATCACCTATGTACGTGACTGTTACCAATGTAACCAATGTACTCTTCAGAAGAAGTCAAGATTGAGCTTGCCTTAGGGTTGTCAATATGTTTTGATTGTTCAGTCTTCTTCAACTCCTTCTGAAGGTGCCCCAGCTTCTCATAACTCGAGCTCTAAGATTACATCTTTCCAACATTGTCTTCTCTTCTAGCCTCATGTGTTCTTCTTGTCATGCTATATGAAGTTTTCATCATGGATTGGCTTCTTGTGTTCCAACAATCCTGGGATTTGTGGCCAAATCCACTACAGCTGTAGCATCTCATGGTGCGACAATGAGAAGAAATGTGTCCTACTTGATTACACCTCCAACACCTTAGGGTGTTACAAAATCTTTCATTATCTGTCCTTGCATAATATTTGCAATCCAAAGCTTTGTGACCATATTCATTACATGAGTGACAATGACCATGAAAAACATTTCCATACCTTTGCTTTGGTGTCCATATTGAAGGTGTGTCTATTTTGAATTTTCTTTGAGGTGTAAAGATGGCTTATTGATGTCTTTCTTGCTTTGTTCTTTTGATAGTTTCCTTCCCTTATGTAGATGGTTTACTTGCAACATTATTTCCATCTTTTGAGAATGAGGGATTTACCTCAATCTTCTTTGAGGTGCTTGCTTCAACATGTGTAGATTATTTGTTGTATCCAAGACCTAGTTTATCATTTGGTGATCTTTGACTATGCAATATTTCATTCAATATTGTTGAGCTATTCAAGAATTTGTTTGACTTTTTTACTTTCTTTCTAAGATCAACGAGTTCAGCTTCCAATTTATGACATGACTGTTCCTTTTCATTTACTTGGTTCTTTAGTAGTTCCTCTACCCTTTTGGCTTCTTCAATTTGTGTCTTGAGATGCATATTAACTTCAAGACATTTGCTAATATCATTATCTACCTTCTTATTTTCTTCTATTTCATTCTTTAGTCTTTTGATCTCTTTTTTTTTT
>SNQJ01S0085876.1:5877-25895 GCA_010110895.2 Picea sitchensis | reverse complement strand
ACATTTGATGCTATAAAATTTAGCATAAATTCTCTTCTTGAATTTTCATTCATGAGACTCACCTTCTTAATACCATCAATCATTGACCATGCCAATATTTTATCAAAAAAATAATTTTTGTATTAATGTGTAGGGTGCATGTCTATAATGAAATATATTTCATCATATGTTTCAATGGAATTTGTACTCGACTTACTTTTAGAAGATGCACTAGTCCTTTGGCAGTTCATCTAGTTGTATGACCTTGTTGTTACAATTTGTACATCAACATAATCTAGAATACCTATAGGTATATACTCCAACTACAGAGGAGTCTCTTCTATCTCAATCCACAATTTGACCTCAAATTCCTTTACATTTTCCTTTAATATTACATCTAAGAGGGAACCATTAAGGTCAAGTAAGTGGCTCATGAGCCATCTTCAAAGAGAACATTTTGATATGCAACATTTCTCACATTGGATGAATATTTTCTCAATTAAAATTATGAATTCATTACCATCTAGTGGTGCAAAGTGCACCACCTCTCCTTCTACAACATTTGAAATTAATCATGGTTCTATAAGTTGGATTTGAAGAATATTGATGGACCAGATTCACATTTACCCCCAAGAACTTAATATTTTCATTTTAGTTAATTTTTGTTGGTGAACCTTCAAACTGGTTAATACCTTCAACCCTTAAGGTGAAATCTATTTTGAAATCCATAATTTTGTTTATTGATCATGGTATTAAATTTCCAAGCTCCAACTCAGACAAGCAAATATTGCAAGGAAATAGTATTTCATTCACTAACACATTAAATGAAAGAGACCCCATGCTCTTCCTTTTGATAACATCACACTCATCCACATTTGTCACAAGACTCATGGCTAGGCAATCTCTTTGCTCTAAACATCTATAATACTCTAACTTTCTTAAAAATGAATGCTAGCTTGGATTCTCGTGGAATATTTTTCTCTCCATTATTTGAATCAATAGCATTTATTTGCTCCCCATGATGCAATTAATAGATCATAAAAGTGTTTATTTGATCATTCTCAACTTATTGTATGGATAACTCGATGTGGTTAAGTATTTGAGATATATCTCATTCAATAAAGACACCCTTTGCTTTTGAAAATGTGTTTGCACCTCTTGATACATGCAACAATGAAGTATCTCCACTAAAAACATTAATAACATTCACAACAACACAATCATCTTTGATATGGTTGTTATGCAATTGCTTTCTACCTAAATAAGCTATTCCCTTGACTAATTTTAAACCACTAATTTTAAACCACCAAATAACAAGTCTACATAGTTTTTAGAACCTAACATCCCAAAAAACATTATTGTTAATTTGCAACAACAAAAACACATATATGTTAAAATGTTTTTCACAATCAAGCTATAATTGTCCATGCATCATTAGTTTTCATACATATAACCTTGAGATAGGATTTGTGGCTATATCTCACCTTTAAGGAAAGGAATATGTGAGGTGGTCAAATAAAACAATTTATGGTTAGGTGATGACAAATAATTCATTTGTTTTGTTTTGATTGTTTTATTACATAAAACACATCTAGGTAACACGTTCTAAACACGATACTCAAAATCTACCTATAATATGTTTTTTTATAAAAAATAGATTATATATAGCTCACTTATCTAAGATAGATTATATATAGCTCATTTATCTAAGTAGGTAATATTAACTAATATGTAATAATAGTAATACTAAAATAATAATAATATAATTAATTAATAAAAAAAATAGAATTTAAAAAATTATAATTCTTAAAATTAATTTTAATTTCACTAAACAATTATTATTAAGATTATTCATCTTACGAAGACAATAACTGGAAATAATCTGCATTTAACTATTTTTAAACTCAATTTCAATCCCAAAGCCTAAATCGACCTCAAAGTTTGTTAGGCTCGTCCTCAAGCCTAACATAATTACATACCATGAATATATTATTATGAATAATATATTTACATACTATTCATTTATTTATACATAATAAAATTTTTAATATAAATACTATACAATTTACTACAATAAAGTTACATACTATAAATACCATACATCACTATGTATAAATAGTGTACATCACTATGAATAATATAGTTACACCTACTATATATTTTATTATGACTATTTATTATACATTATATAAATAGTTACTATACATTATTCATAGTTACATATCACACAATGCTTTATGTGTGGGCAGGTTTGTTGGTGTATCCCATGAACTATGTTAATATGTCATCCACCTATTGTACGATTTGTCAGGGTTTCATACAACTCCTCAACTCAAAATTCCTCATTCACTCAATTTTGAATATGTCATTTTGCTTACTCACTTGTGAATTTGATTTAGTGGGAACATTCACTCAATTTTGAATATGTCGTTTTGCTTACTCACTTGTGAACTTGACTTAGTGGGAACTTGCAAACTTAACTTAGTGGGATTAATTCTCAAAATATTTGGCATGGTTTGAAGTTGAAGCTTACCCACGTAGATACTTGAAGCAACCATGCGTAATTCTAGTGTATCCTGTATGTACTAGCTTAATTTTAAAATTTAACGATAAATGTATTGTTTATTTCCAATTTTATTTTTTTTTATCTTAAACACCTCTCCCTTCCATTGTGACTACATGTCATTTACGATTTTGGTTCATCCTAGGGTAATCAATTTCATAAGGTCTAGGGTTGGATTCTCTTGGAGTGTTATATTTCAATAAAACATTCCATTAATGTCATATGGATTTTCTTGTTATTCTAGTATTGGCGTGCATTTTATTTTCTAGTAGAACTAATTTGTAGACCTAGAGTGTTTAAGGGTTTGTTGACGGGCCCAAATGTCTTGTTCAAGCAGGTAAGGGAGAACACTTGATGGCAGTTCCCAATTAGACCCACCCTCGTTCGGAATAACGTTTACGACCATAATATTGGCCTAGTTTCCACTCTAAAATTAATTATCTAAATATGAATCTAAGAACCAAAGGTTCTTAGATGAATTAAAATATAAAATTAAACTAAAATGATGCTATCTAAAACTAAACTAGGCTGCAGTTCTACACTAAATAAAATTATCCTGATCGGGAGCCAACTAATGAAGATTAAATACGATCAAGAATGATGTCTTCTGAATTAGAAATAATCCATACATTCAGATGATGAATAAAGTTGTAATGTAATTAAACATGTTAACAAAAAATTACGCTTAGGTTTAATAACACTATGACTATATTTAATAAAGGAAACAAGTGATAATCTATGCCTGAGAGAAAAATGTAGAAATAGTTCACACAATTAAACTCACAGAACACAAATAAATAGTTAAAGAATTAGGAAAAATCTCAAACACATTCACCAGGATCACCCATTCCAAAATGCCTCTTGCTCTTTATTCAAACGAAAGTAGTAGTACACCATCTGAATCACAAAAGCATAAAAGTCCTTAACTCTTTACATTCATCTCTTTTATGCTAGAAAGCACTTAGGAAATTTTGGGAAAGCCTGCTATGATACCTTCATTGGGAAGGATAGGATTGTTTAAAGGAAAGATGATAACCCTATGTGGAAGAGTTACTAATATACCTATGATTTCTCATGAAACATCGACTGAAGAAGAATCTGAAGTCATTAAATTTGTTGAGAACGACGCCCCTTTTCCACTTTTGTTGGGAAAAACTTGGATTGAGAAGGAACAGATCAGAAGGAAAGCAGGGGAGGAAGCTACAAAACAGAAAAGCAAGAACTAAGGGACCTCATAGCCAGAAAAATAGAGTGACTAATAGAAGAACAAGAGGATAAGTCGAAGCAACATAGTGCAAGAGAATTAGCTATTGAAGTTGAAAGAACACAAGAAGGCTTGAAGAACCTGTCCATGCAGGAAAGAATTGTAGCAACCCTGGAAATAGTAAGAGAAAAGGTATTACCTTTGAACCCTTTGAAAGACCATCAACAACACGAAGCCACTATGCTAAGAGAATACAAGAATAAGACTGGAAAGAGGAATCCAAAGATTTCGATCATAGGAAAGAAGGCAAGGAAGCTCAGTAAGAAGAAAGCCAAGTTATAAAAACTACATGAGGTTCTAGAGAAGACTTCGCAGAAGGCAGGCTTGCAGGCCCTGAACCTCGCCAGAATAGAAGAACCACTCAGAATGGAACTTTGCCACGATGAAGCTATATGACCATTGGAGTTGCCTCGACCGTTAGAATGACACCCCAGAATGACTAGAAAATGCAGTTATGGAGCAAAGCAGGAGACACTGTATGAAAGAATTGAGAAAGAGCTGAAAGAGATACAACAAACCATCCATTCGATCTGTGCAATACCTACTACGCCTTCTTCATCAAAAATTGTAGAATTGGGAGATGAGCCTGCCCAATTATGAAGGCTAGTAGATGCAACAAAGGCTCAACTTCGTCGAGTCCAAGAAGAAAAGGAGTAGGATATGAAAGCCTTGAAGCAAGAAAAAGAGGAGGTATTAGAGCAACTACAGGTTGCGCAGTACTGTGTAACCACCTACGAGAAGGAGAAAGATGAAATTCAGGCGATGCTTGAGGAGGACAATGAGAAGATGCAGAAAGAAAAAGACCAGCTGCTTGTCGAGCAGATTGCGATCAAAGAGGCAGTGACTAAAGAACTTCGCTCTGTGTCGAGCTTGGCACAGGAGGAACTAGAGTCAATTGAGATACAAGTGGGGAAGCTCGCTAAGGGCATTCAACAGCTTCAAGCAAGGATAACGGAGCTAGAGATCCAAGCAGTGTCGAGCACTCCGCAAGAAGTGTGCGATCAAAGGGAGGAAGACGCCAAGAGCACAGTTGAAAGGATCAAGATCCTCACATTAGAATGTAAGCAATTGAGTGATCGTAGTGCGTAGACCTACAGACGCCTCACAGAAGATCCAGAGCTGAGGAAACTGGAAGCACAACTACAGGAGGCACAACAACAGGCATCCACTATGCAGGCATAGATGAAATCACTCACTACAGTTAGGAAAATGAAGAGATCACAAGAGTAGCACACAGTCCAACAACAGATTACTACCATCCAGAGTAGAGTCATGGAGGTTACAAAAAGACTACAACCGGTGAAGGATGAAGCCTGCACGCATTTTGAAGAGATTGAAGGACAAGGCTCGTTGTTAGACCAAGTGGTTGTGATAGTGGAATAACACCTGGAAGGGCCTGTTACCGAGCAAGTGATTCAAGAGTTCTCCGAGCAAGAAGATCTGGTGAAGCAGCAAGTCGAGGTAGCTCGAGCTAATCTTGAGGCCTTTGAAGCAGCATTGCCCAGATATAAGTGACTCGAGACGAGTCACATGTGAGTGTTGGGGGCCTGTTGGCCCTTGTTTTGAGGAAACATTGGTCGTGTTTGACCACTTTTGGGATTTTGACAGGTTGGTCAAAGATGGAGTGCCCAAGTGGGCATGAGATCGCAGGATCTAATTCATTTTGTGGGCTTGTGGACCCAACAAAGGGTTTACTAGGGTTTATTGAATGGGTTATGGGATGTCGGCACATGGGTTTACCCATGTTTAGGCCTGTTTGTAAAAGTATATATAGGAAGGAATGTAATGTAGAAAGTACTACTAGTAGAAGCTTAGTGCGAGTGATGTAAGAAGTCTGGCTAGTTGGTTATGTGCATGATATGTTAGTAAGGCTCTATGCTAATAAGGAGTTGGCTCTGTGCCTTGCCTGATTTTGGGAAGGAGGATCTGGCGTGCTGTGCGCAAATCTCCTGTCCTCTGCGGAGTTTGGATCCGTGGCTTTGTGCACAGGAGAAAATGAATGTAAGAATCTTGAAGACTAATAAAGAAGAAGAAGAAGAAGTTGGTGGACGTATCCCCACACTGGGGTGAGCCACGTATATCATGTGTCTTGATGTGCTCTGTGCAATGTGATTGATGTTGTTTATTTACTTAAGTACTGTTGTTATAATGTATGATGAATGCATCTGATGTTGTTGCTTAGTGCTTAATGTTATTCAAATGTTAGATATGAGCTAATTCTATGTGCTAAGTGGTTGGAAGTACTTGATATTTATTGTTACTACGATGATTTGTAATAAGGGTTTAATCTGCGATGTGAATGAGACTCATGATCTAATGCATATTGTTGTTTAAGTGCTATGTTAAGTGTTGTAATCACAGATGTGTGTCTCATATTGGTTGTAGACACCTGAGTCCTACAACCCCCCCCTATCTATACCTCAGGTGAGACTTCATTTTCTTTGTAGGTGTTGCCAAAAGGGCCGGTAGTTAGGGTTTTGTTGGTGTGTTGTTGAAGCATTGAACACTGGGTCTGCCCCTGTGCCAACAAAATATGAAGAGAATCTTTCCATATTTTTTTGTCTGTCAAACTGTTAGAGAATTGAGATGACGCTTTGGTTCTCTTTCCCGATTGGGATATTACAATAATTACAAAAACATGATCCTACTACAAAATTCGGTTACAATACAATAATAAAGTGGGCCTTGGCAGTTGCATATTGTCTATGAATATTTTTCATATCTTGAAGTCCTCAATTATCGTATCCACTCGGCATAGTTGTGTCCTTTCAAGATCCATTTCGTTGTTGCAGATGGGGGTAATAATTTTTTTTTTAATTTATGCTCTACACATTGCAAAAAATCTTTAGTTAACAAAATTAACCTGGTGGGTTGTAT
Source organism: Picea sitchensis (assembly GCA_010110895.2). Classification (NCBI taxonomy): domain Eukaryota; kingdom Viridiplantae; phylum Streptophyta; class Pinopsida; order Pinales; family Pinaceae; genus Picea; species Picea sitchensis. The sequence continues at coordinate 19,212 of SNQJ01S0085876.1, read as the reverse complement.
TAACCTTGTCTCTATAAATTTTGCATTAACTTCACTGATGACTTCAATGGACTTCATGCTAAGGCTTCTTCTACTTTCCACATCTTCTACCATTTCTTGAATTGATGATTCATTCTCTAAATCTCTTAGGGGATCCATTCCAAATTGTGTGACTAGGTTGATGGATGACTTCCATGGTTCTTTTCCTATTACACTGACTTGCTCCTGGGTGTTCTTAATATATTTGATCATCGCCATTCCCCAAATCCAAGAGTTAAAGATATATGATTCTTTGCTTATTCAAATACACATGAAGGGTTTTGGGGGAGTGTTGATGCTTGAATCTGTTAGGACCGAAACAACAACCTCACGAGGATGTAAATCCCCTTGCATTTTTATAGAGGTGGTACTCCTCTTTACTTTAAGATTTTTGTGGGACTTAGGTTTTAAGAATATGGGAGTTTACAAAAGTTTGTCACAGTAATAAAAGAAATATAAAAATCGCAACAAAGATAAAAGGAAATTTTTTTCTTTTCTTTTTTAAAGAAAGTTCCTGAGAAAGGACTAGGAACTGAGCGCATTCACACATTTAAAGCAAATAAGAAAAAATTCTTCACATCCATCATAGTTTAAAATAAATATTTCTGATCACATAAAAATAAAACGAAGATGATTTACATGCATAAGAGAACTTTAACATAGTGGACACATGGGAAACTCAAATAAATATAATGATAGATCAACCTTAAATAATTTATATTCTAAACTCAGGGTTACAAAGTATAGTCGAGATTGTTCCCAAAATAGCTCTCTTGAAATTTCTAAAAAATATATACTCTATTACATATTCTTTGAAATTTAAAATCTGTTTGTCTTAAAGACTGGGATTGAAGCTCCTGCAGACCATAAATAAAATAAATAGAAGAAATAAGCTCGTAGAAGGAGGATGGTGGGAAAAAGTAGAACATAAGACCTGGAAAGAAGAAAATGAGAAGTTATTAGTCTTCGGTTAAACCTTTCTAGTGAAAGAGGTGGAATAAATGGATGAAGGAAATGACAAAGAAATAAAAATGTGATCAGCGTAAACTCACTATGATAGTCTCTTGTTGTCTTCACTTGCTTGCTAATGTCCTTTTATCATTATCATCAACAGTTATAGGAACCTTCTCAACTATTTCTTTCCCCTCAGTGGTCAATTTGTCAATCGATTTCTTAAACCATTCTTCGATATAATTTTTCATTGGTGCCACGTTGATCTCATGCCGGATCTTGATATTGAACAACTCTCCCTCAAAGTCTCATAAATCAAGGGAAATGTCGTGTAATGCTTCTTCGATGTCCTGATTTTTTAGGGAGTATTCCACTAGCCAATTTTCTATGTCATCCTCATCAGATTCAAGTATACCATAGAACTTTTCAATTGACAACCCTTTAAAGATCTCAACTTGTTCATCAAACTGTTGTTTTGTTAGGAACAATGAGTTGAGGGTCAATTTGGGGTCTTGGAATTCGTTAGTGCTTCTGGCTAGGTCTACTTCTGTGAGCCTTTTGAATAGTTCTTCCCTCCTTGATATATCTTGACTGCACATTTGAACAATATTATTCAAGTTTTTTATCTTTTCTTTCCATCACGTGTTCAACTATTTTATCCGACTTGTAGAGGGAAGATCCTCCTCTCTTCTCCTTAGTTCTGTCATATTGGAAACTTTGATTCTGAAGGGTAATACAACATCAAGGTAAAAACCTTCTTCATTTTTTAGGTCGACTTGCAAATACTCATGGAAGGAATACACCGTCAAGCCAAAAGAAACCATGTTTTTCGAAATTTCCCATGCCTCTGTGATCAGTGCCATCGTTTTCTTAATATTTCTCTCCACATAGATCTTGGCTGATATAAGGAGGCTTGAATATCCCTTCAATTTAGCAGCAGGTGTGGTTGGTTTGAATATTTTCAAAGGACTAGCAAGAAGTGGAGGAATTATTAAGGCGTCTTCCAATTCCTTGATCCTTTTTTTCAACTTCGTGTTTTCCTCTTCAAGACCACCAATGGAGTCATCCACAACATCCCATGTTGCTCTATGAATATCATAAATCTAGGAAGGCCGCATATTTCTTAGGTTAACCTCTGAACGATATTTCCCTTTCTTATTCTTCACATCACTTTTTTCAATAATCAATTTCTTAGATTCATTGTCAAAGACAACGCTCTGAAACACAAATGACTCTTCTTCATCAAAGGTCTCATTCTCAATGATTTCCAATGAGGAATTCTAGTGGGTCATATTTCCTGGCTAATCAATGATAGGAAATATTTTCTCGATATCTGCTTTGAGCTCCATATCTTCAAGGGAGAAGTTATTGATCTCACTCTCTATGCGTTGGTCTTCTTCCTCTTGCACGATGTTTTTCCTCTTTTTCCTCAGAGGAAATTTGTGCGAGCTCTCAATTTTTCCCGTAGGGGGATTTTGTGCAAGCTGTCAATTTTTCCCAGAGGGATGATGAACTACTGTTGGTCATTTTTCTAGATGGGTGCGATGTTGGAGCATTGCTCCAAGATGTTGTAGTATTAGGAGTAACAGTTGGGGGTTGGGCACTCTTCTCGCTTGGACCCTTTCCTTTATTCTCGTAAAACTCATTGGTACTGAGTACCATTTCCAAGTCACTAGTATTGTGAGTAGGAGCACCTAAGTTATTATATTCTTCTTCACTTAGAACAATATGGATACATGAATTGTTGAATCCTACTGCCAGCATATGTTCCACGAAAATTCCCTTGGGGTCAAACCCCTTTATATTTTTATCATATTTCAGATTCAGATTGTGGAAGTGGTTTTCAAATTCATCGATTTTGTTTATATTTATGAATACAAAGTCTCCTATTTTCCAAGGAAAAGGTATGAATTTCTTTTTTCGTTTCTCATGGAAAAAGTGAAACCAGAAATTATACTTCCTTGCGACTTCCGTAACAAACATTTTATCAGTTACATGGCATGGAAGAAAGGAGGTATTTTCCTTAGAATCGAAAATCCTGATAACACTGTGATTTTCCATTTTCTCCAACGTCCCATTTTTATCCAGAAATTTATTTCCCTGGTCGGATATTCTAGGGGTATCTTTTCCAAACAATAATCCTTTAAAAAACAAGACAAAATCATTAAAAAATTCATATAAATGCAAAGAAGATTTGTGTCTCCACAATGCTTGGTACCAGAAGGTAATTGGGTCAAGCTCATAGTTCACCCTCTTAGAGATAGACAACTTTGGAAATTGACAACAATATTTTATCGCAAACACACAATAAGAAGACATGAAGAATTTCTTGTCCTTTTTGTACTATGACAATTGGGAGGATATTTCAATGGAAATCAGTTTTCTCCAATCGAAAATAGATTTCTCTTTAACTGTAAAATATAAGATATAAAGAATCATACATGAAATGTTGGCGGTACTTTCTTGGCCTGTTACCCTGGTGAACAACCAAGCAATTTCCTGAAAGGGGTTTTTGAATGAGTCGACCTGCAACTTGGTAATGTATTTTGGGACATCAATGGGATCTTCCAAGAACTCAGGAAAGAGGTCCAGGCCGTTGTCATGCTTTTTCAGGAAATCCCTGCAATCCTCTCCTTTGAAAGTGAGTGTTGGCTCAGGGAGGTTCAACATCTTACGAAACAATTGAGGTGAAAGAGAAATGGGAGAATGGTATTGAAGTTGAATAATCCATTGACTTGGTATGTATTTATCAATGCACCATGCAACCAGTTCCTTGTAGTCGAAAACCTCAGGGACACACCCTACATGAGAAATTTTGGATGTCCATATCACTTCCGTCTGAGAAGAAGGGGATGAATAATAAGAATACTCTTTGGACAACTAAAAGTATCAGTCCTCACATCCAAAAATATTCAAAGTATCACCGCAGAACTGTTGTTGAGCTGTTGCTGCCATAAGTTGATGAGAGTGTTCTTTTAATCCATATAATATTTGAAATGAGTGCTTGAGAGAGATAATATAATCTTCGACAAATCGTGCTTTAATGTGGTTTAATGAGAAATCTCCTTGAGCCATTCATTTATTAATGATGATCTTTACAGAACCTGCATGATGAATTGTTAGCATTAAAACATACTAAATGTGTATTGGTAAAAGCACGAAGGTGGAGGAGACGAACGAGAGCAATTAGTATTTGGGAACTTTTGTGAACCCATCAACCCGGGAAACCTGCGAACCTGCAGTTGCACATGATGGGAAATAGGCTAAGTGTTGGGAACGATCGGTCAGACTTGGTTACAAGAGAAATGAAATACTTAGGAGCTTGGTACCCGCGACAAGTCTGATGGTCATAATGTAGATCGTGGATATTTAGGTGCAAAATGGATATCGCGGAACTTGGAATATGATAGCTTGAACCTGTGAACCCACAATTGCAAAAAAAATGGTTAAGTGTAGGATAATACGGTGGTCGCTCAAACTCATGATATGGGAGTATGGATGGAAGTAAGAACCCGCAAACCCATCATTTTGAGAAACGACTAAGTATAGTAACCAGAAAGGGAAAAATAGAGAGGAGAAAAGAAAAGAGGAATTCAGGTAACTATAGAAGAGGGAAAATAAATGGACAAAAGAAGTTGGGAAAATAGAAAAGAGGAGGGAAATTTTGGAAGTGGGAATTGATCTCAACAACTGGCTCCAACTATGGGATGATAACCCCCTATGAGTTGTTAAGAATCTAGAATCTTTATGACCAGGTGCTTCTGTCCATTGGGATATGGAGTCAAAAGTAAGAATATACAAATTGAAAAATAAATTTATGTACAAGGAAAATGAGAAATTTTTAGGTGAAGAAACATTTCAAATGTTTCCCGTTGATAGGCATCATTAATATTTTACCCTTCATGTGTTGGAGTAGATAGGAATTAAAACCCATGATCTTTTCGACAATATATAGTCAAATCTAGAGTGCTTCGAATTTGGTGTGCATTGATGGCTTCTCCTTGGCCTTGTTCTAGAGTAACACTAGTTCTCCCTTATGAAAATTCTTCAGAGTTGCACTCTGGTCAAGATATATTTTGATACTTTGATGTCTCTGAGAAGTTCGATTTAGGTCTTTGCTTTGTTCTTCTTCCAACTTCAACAACTGATTGATCCTCCTTTGGATAGGTGAATTGTCTTATGTATCTACTATATTAACCACGAAAGTCAAGGCATTGAGTTTGAGGCTAATTTGCGTTTTCACCTCTTTCCCATAAACCAATGTATATGGGGACATCCTAGTGTTGTCCTTTGGAGACGTTCTTCTTGCCCACAACGCATCAATCAACTTCAAATGCCAATTCCTTTGGTTCTTGTCAATAGTTTTCTTCAATATCTATATGAGTGTCTTATTCATGGATTCTGTAAGACCATTACCTTGTGGATAATAGTTTGATGATTTCCCCATAATAATTCCATATTCTCCACAAAATTGTGTAAACATTGAACTGATGAAAATTGAACCATTATTAGTAATAAATTTATCTCGGACACCAAATCTTGACATAATATTTTATTTGAGGAATTTAATGAACTCTTCAGAGTATGCTTTCTTTAACGCCATTGATTATGAAAATTTCATAAAATAATCTGTAGCGGTGAGGATGTACATATGTCCCTTGCTTGGCTTCGGATTAATTGGCCTGACAACATCAAGTCCCCATTGAGATAATGATTGTTCTACAATTATGGGTTGTAAAGGCATCACAAATCTGTTCATTTTTCTTGAAAACTGCTGGCATGATACACACTTCCTTATGGTGGCATATGAGTCTCTGAAAATTGATGGACAATAAAATCCAACTCTTATTATCTTGTGGGTAGTTGCAGTAGGTGAAAAGTGTCCACCACATATCCAATCATGTAATTCTCTCATTAGTTCTTGGGCTTGGTTTTCATCAATGCATCTTAGTAGTATACCATCATAATTCCTCCTGAACAATATATCAACAATCAACACATATTTATTTGCCTTCATCTTCAATGTTCTTCGCTCCTTAGGGTTCATGGTGATAGGAAACTTCCTAGATCTCAAGTAGAATACATTGTCTCTGTACCATTTTGAATCAACCAATGGTTCTCCTACTGAAATTGAAATCATTCCATCCATAGAATCACTATTCACGATGAGCCTACATAAACCTTGTCCTTTGACAACCTTTAAAGGTTTAATCTCAATATCGTATTCTTGGATCTTCGCTAGCCAATTAGCCCATTTTCCTTCTTTCAATTGTTGATTCAAAAGCATCTTTACTAGCAAGGATAAAACATAAGAAATGAAATGAGAATTTAATATGTATGTATGGAAGTCCACCACCACTTTTACAAGGGACAAAGCTTGTTTTTCCAGTTCTGAATATCTCAATTCATAGTCATGCAAATTTTTGCTCGCGAAACTGATTGGGAGTTCTTCACCTTTGGTATTCTTCTGAGTAAGAACAAATGCAACAACTATTTCTATAGTGAACAAATAGATGATGAAATCCCTTTGAAAATATGGAATAATGAGGACTGGAGCTGTGGTGATTACTCCTTTGATATTATTGAAATCTTCTTGAGTATCCGTTGTCCATTCAAACCTATACTCCTTTTTCAACAACAAATTAATCTATTTCACAATACTTTCATAGTCACGAGCAAACCTTCGCACAAAATTAATCTTGCCAAAAAATGATTGAACTCCTTTCTTTGGTGTCAAAGGGTTGAGTTCATTTAAATAAATCCCTTCCTTGCACACAATATGACCCAATAGTTTTCCTTGAGTTACAACGAATAAACATTTCCTTGGATTTAGAGAGACACCATATAATATGCATCTGTCAATTTTTTTTATCAAGTGATGGATGTGATCAACCCTTGTTTTTGAATGCACTGTCAAATCATCTTGATAATTTTCCATGAATTTTACTATCAATCCACTGAATGCATGATCCATGGCCCTCTGGAATGTGGCTCCAACATTCTTCAAACCAAAGGGCATCCTAGCATATGCATACGTCTCCCACGGTGTTATGAATGTTGTCTTTTCTCAGTCTTCCTCAACAACCAAGACTTGATTATAGCCAAAAAAACCATCCAACATGGACATGCAGGCTGATCCAGTGACTTGCTGGAGAAGAAAATCCATGTTAGGTAAAGGATAGTTATCCTTTGCACTTGCTTTGTTAAGATCCCTGAAATCTACACACATCTAGATTTCCCTAGTCTTCTGTCTTACTATCACAGGATTTTAAATCCAATCAGAATGTCGAATGGGATATATTATTCCAACCTTCTTTAACTTCTCCAATTCAATCTTTACTAGAGGTTTGATCTTGGGGTTCATCATCCTTATTTTTTTCTTGACAGGTTTTGCTTCTTCTCTCAAAGGAATGTTGTGTTGGAATATTGTTTTATCATAAGCTTTTAAATCATCATAAGTCCATGCAAATACATCAAGATATTTTTTGAACAATTCCACATATTGATCAACCTCATCAATGGTACAATCGACTCCCACATTAACATATTTTGGGGAACTGTTAGTTCCAATATTGACCTTTCTTATTTCTTGCACTTTTTGAAGTGAGACTTCCTCTAAGAACTTCTTAGCATGATCATTTTTTTTAAAAAGAGATTCAAATTGTATACAATCTTTAGGGACAACGATCATGTGATCATATTCATCTTTATCATTCTTTAGCAAGAAATTTTTCCATTTGTTCTTCATTCTCAAATACTTGCAAATATTCCATGTCATCGGGTACAGAAGGTCGGAATGCTCTTTCTACTTGGAAAGATGTTTTGGTTTGTATATCATCTGGGTTTGACAATGAAGCCACCAAGGCCAATGAATCTGACTTCTGATTCTTGTCCCTTGGAATGAAAGAAATGTTGAAATAACTGAAAGATTCCATTAATTCGTTAACTCTTTTGAAGTATAACTTGAGTCTTTCCTTCTTGATTTGATACTTCTGGGTGACCTGATTAATCACCAATTTGGAGTCACCAGACAAAATTAGATGTTCTATATTCATTTATTGTGCAAGAATCATCCCATGAATCAAAGTTTCATATTCTGACTCATTATTAGTACATGTAAATTCATGTCTGATAGCATCTGGATGCATGATATTCTCTGGCCTTACAAGGACAATTCCAACTCCATTCTCAGAGCTTGAACAAGGTCCATCGAATGACATACTCCAATAACCTTGAAACGTACCCTCTTGATTCTCCATGTCTCGAATTTTCTCTAGGTTTTCACCATGTTCTACGTCCAGGATAGCATAGTTTCCAATCTTAGCATCTCTATAATCTTCCATTAACTCATTATCCTTCTTTTTGAAAGAGAAGGGTTTCCTTGGTTCACGGGGCACCTTAATCATTGCTCCTTCTTTGCCTGGGAACATCATACAACTTCCATCGTTTATCATATATCCCCCGATCATGGATGACCAATCTCTTCCCAACACAACTCCATATGATGGAGGAAGGTCTACCACAATAATATTGAAAACCATAATAATATGGGGGGCCGACGTGATCCAAGAATAAAAGTACTTGATTTCTCCATAAGATGGTAATTTTCTAGAATCAATTGCATATATACTTTCACCAGTCTCGTAATATTTGGTACAACTCATACCCAATGCCTCCATGACCTCCAATGGCATGATATTATTGGTTGCACCAGTGTCAATTAAAAAATTATGAAGTGCATCATCATGATTTTCAATTGAAATGTAAAAGGGAGGAACTTTACCTCTCAGCTTGGAAGTTGACTGATTATGGCTTTGTTTTGTACTTGTAACAACAACTTCTTCTTTTTCAGATGGATCATCCAACAATCTCAAAATGTTTTCCCTTTGTTGGGGAATTTTCACCACTTCTGTAAAGGGCAGAGTTATCCTTAATTTACTTAAATCTTATACAACATTGGACGTCATTTGGGTGGAGTTTGACGTCAGGTGTTTCTTTTTACTTCCAATGCTATTCATCACTTTCTCATTCACCCTTTTCTCGCTTGCTTTTTCTTTCTGGTTTTCCTTATCAGAATCGCCTTTATTCTTGGGTCTATTTACAAATCCTCTTGTCTGGGTGACATTTTCATGTGAGTTGGGATCATTTTCACCCTCCTCAGATATATACATGGACATCTCACATCCATCCATCTGTACAGTTTCAAAACTTTCATCAAGTGAGTAATAATTATCTTTCTCAAGCATCTGCTCATCATATACATCATCCTATACAACTGCATTGGGGATTGGTTGTCTGAGAATTCTTGGTCTTTGCGGATTATTTGTGTTTTCAAGCCTCACTCTGTTTTCTTAGGGAGGGTTCCTTATTTTCTCTAGGACCGACATTATCAAATTTGCCACATTATTACCCCCCCTTCTTAGTTTGTTTATCTCGTTCTGCATTTGCTTGATAGTTCTATTCATCTGTGCAATTTCAATCCCCTGCTTAGTTTCTTGTGTCACCATAGAGTGTACCTTTAGATCTGGTGTGATTCCTTTGGAGAATCCTCCTCTAATTGTTTGGTTTTGAGTTGGTCATGGTTTGAATTCTTCGTTCTTTCTTGAATTGGAGGCTCCTTGATTATCAATGCTTAATCCCCCCAGCTAACTTTGTACTTTTTCCAGTATAATGTCGGGTTCGACACCCATTTCAATCATAATTTCTTCCATCTCAGTGGATTTAGTCATTTCCTCCTCCAAAGTATCCATTTGGGATGTTCTCATATCATATTTCACATTTGGGGCCATTGCATTATTATAAAAACCGAGTACGACTGGGTCATTCAATCTTTTATCTTCTAGAATTTTACTCAAGGTTTTATTGAACCTGAGATTAAAATCTCGTATTCTTTCATTATTCCTCAAGCCAATCTGGGTGAAATTGATGAGAAGGGTATGATAATCAATTTGAGGGGTGAGCATAGTCATGAACATATCTTCAAGGTCATTAAATGAGTGAATTGATCTGCTAGGTAATGTCGTATACCATTCATACACTCTTCCCAACAAGGTTTGCAAAAATAACCTTACCATGACATCGTCATACTCAACACAGTGAAAATCACAAACATCAAGAAATAAGTGAAGATGCCTCTTTGCATTGATTGCTCCGTCTCCAGAAAATTCCTTTAAGGTACCCTTAGGGAGAACAGGGAGATCATGTTGCTCTCCTAGAAGATTAAGAGGGGAATCTATTACCCTCCTTCAATTTTCAAATCTCGGGTTTCCTTGATTTGTTGCAACATCTCTTTCGCCTCTTTGTCTCTCTTCATGATGCTCGCCTTGCATTTCTTCATTCCTTTTTTCCATATCTGCAGATGTTCTAAGACCATGAATTCCACTTATTAGAATACAGAGTTGCTTGCTTTTACTTTTGGTAATGGGTCCTTTGTATTCATCCAGTTTCAATGCTGACCTTCTTCTTGTGCTACTCTGGCTAGCCTTTGGTTTCTTTGGTCTTGTCGCTCTTCTCTTCTCTGCCTTTAGAGGATTTCTCCTTCTTCTTCTTGGAATAATATCTGTCAAGACCTTTCTAACTCTTCTCGGGTCTCGATTGTTGTTATTACCAGATTATATAAATAATGCAAGATGCTTCATTGATTGTTCAATCCAATTTCCAGGTGGGGCTGATCAACACGGGGAAAAATCATATATTATTAAAATGCTAAACCAGATTCCAAATTTCAGTTCATTCCCTAGTATGGTCACCAAAAATGTTGATGCTTGAATTTGTTAGGACCAAAATGACAACCTCACGAGGATGTAAATCCCCCTACATTTTTATAGAGGTGGCACTCCTATTTACTTTAAGATTTTTCGTGGGACTTTAGGTTTTAATAATATGGGACTTTACAGAAGTTTGACGTGGTAATCAAAGAAATATAAAAATTGCAAGAAAGATAAAAGGAAAATGTTTTCTTTTCTTTTTTAAAGAAAGTTCCCAAGAAAGGACTAGGAACCGAGCACATTTACACATTTAAAGCAAATAAGCAAAATTTCCTCACATCCATCATAGTTTAAAATAAATATTTCCGATCACATAAAAACAAAACAAAGATGATATGCATGCATAAGAGAACTTTAACAGAGTGGACACATGAGAAACTCAAATAAATATAATGATAGATCAACCTCAAATAATTTATATTCTAAACTCAGGGTTACAAAGTACAGTTGAGATTCTTCCCAAAATAACTCTCTTGAAATTTCTAAAAAATATATAGTCTGTTACATATTCTTTGAAATTTAAAATGCATTTGTCTTAAATACTAGGAGTGGGGCTCCCACGGACCATAAAGCAAATAAATACAATAAATAATCTCATAGAAGGAGGATGGTGGGCGAGAGTAAAACGTCAAGATCTGGAAAGAAGAAAATGAGAAGTTATCAGTCTTTGATAAAACCTTTCTAGTGAAAGGGGTGGAATAACTGGATGAAGGAACTGACAAAGAAAGAAAAATGTGATCAACGTAAACTTACTATGACGGTCTCTCGTTTTCTTCACTTACTTGTTGATGTCCTTTTATTGTTTTCATCAACGGTTACATGAACCTTCTCAATTGTTTCTTTCCCCTCGGTGGTCAATTTGTCGATCGCTTTCTTAAACCATTCTTCGATATAATTTTTCATTGGTGCCACATTGATCTCATGCTGGATCTTAATATCGAACAACTCACCCTCCAAGTATCGTAAATCAAGGGAAATACCATGTAATGCTTCTTCGATGTACTGATTTTTCACAGAGTAGTCCACTAGCCAATTTTCTATGTCGTCCTCATCATATTCAAGTATACCATAGAACTTTTCAATTGACAACCCTTTAAAGATATCAATTTTTTCGTCAAACTATTGTTTTGTTAGGAACAATAAGTTGAGGATAAATTTGGGGTCTTGGACTTCGTTAGTGCTTCTGACTAGGTCTACTTCCATGAGCCTTTTGAATAGTTCTTCCCTCCTTGAGATAGCTTGACTGCATGCTTGAACATTATTATTCAAGTTTTTTATCTTTTCTTTCCAGAACGTGTTCAATTGTTTTATCCGACTTGGAGAGGGAAAATCCTCCTCGCTTCTCCTTAGTTTTGTCATATTGGAAACTTTGATTCTGAAGGGTACTACATCATCAAGGTAAAAAACTTCTTCCTTTTTTAGGCCGGCTTGCAAATACTCATGAAAGGAAGGCACCCTTGAGCTAAAAGAAACCATGTTTTTCGAAATTTCCCATGCCTTTGTGATCAATGCCATCCTTTTCTTAATATTTCTCTCCACATAGCTCCTGATTGATGTTAGGAGGCTTGAAAATCCATTCAATTTAGCAACGGGTTTGGTTGGTTTGAATATTGTCAAAGGACTGGAAAGAAGTGGAGGAGGCATTAAGGCGTCTTCCAATTCCTTGATCCTTTGTTTCAACTTCGTGTTTTCCTATTCAAGACCACCAATGGAGTCATCCAGAGCATCCCGTATTGCTCTGTGAATATTAGAAATCTGGGAAGGCTGCATATTTCTTAGGTTAACCTATGAACGAGATTTCCCTTTCTTATTCTTCACATCACTTTTTTCAATAATCGATTTCTTAGATTCCCTGTCAAAGAAAGTGCTCTGAAATGCAAATGACTCTTCTTCATCAAAGGTCTCATTCTCATTGATTTCCAATGAGGAATTATGGTGGGCCATATTTCCTGGTTGATCAATGATAGGAAATATTTTTTCGATATCTACCTCGAGCTCCATATATTCAAGGGAGAAATTATCAATGTCACTCTCTATGTGTTGGTATTCTTCCTCTTGCATGATGTTTTTCCTCTTTTTCCTTAGAGGAAGTTTGTGCGAGCTCTCAATTTTTCCCAAAGGGGGATTCTTTTCGCCTCCGCTACTTTAACTACTGTTGGTAATTTTTCTATATGGGTGGGGCATTGGAGAATTGCTCAGAGATGCTGTAGTCTTGGGAGTAACAATTGGGGATTGGGCACTCTTATCATTGGGACCCTTTCCTTTCTTCTTTGTAAAACTCATTGGTACCGAGTGTTTTAGGATAAATCCGTAAGTGCGGACACAAACCGATCTCCCTAGATCTACCTGGATCTAGAACAAAATAGGATAGAATATACCGCTTTCCCTAGATTTAACTATTGAACTAAATTGGAAGTGAGAAGAAGATATGTACCTTGTAATCGCTTCCTTGGTCTTTGTTGTTCCTTGCTTCGCTCCAGCACTAACCAGAGCCTTGATGTTGTAAGGTCCCTTCCTACTGTCCTTCGTTCCCCACACACTTCTTGCTCCAAGGATTCTGAAACCATAGATCTGATAGCTACTCACAATCTATCTTGAC
>SNQJ01S0085875.1:21580-34149 GCA_010110895.2 Picea sitchensis | reverse complement strand
GAAGAGTTAGGACTAGAAGTCACCCGAGCCTATCATGACCTCTATTCTTTTGACTCTAGGAGAGTTCAGTGTCTTGGAGTTATTAAAGACCTGGTTGTAACCTTGTTTCAACTACCCATGAAAAGTGTGGTCATGGATATCGTGGTAGCTGATGTTCCCCCCAAGTTCGGTATGCTATTGTCAAGATCTTGGATAAAAAGACTGGGGGGAACCCTGCATATGGACCTTACATATGCTACTATCCCAGTGTTTGGAGGAGAGCATAGAATACTATATAGGGAAGCACAATTGGCCTACATAATCAGTGATGAAGTCAACCCTGCCAATCATCCCATCTTTGCCTTGGACACTGATTTAGGCTCCAGTTTACTACAACTCACCCATGCCCCCGAGCCTCCTCTGACACTCAGAAAGCATCCCATTGCTTCCCATGAATTTCCTCCCTCCATCACTCCAATCTGGAAAATGTTTTTTGATGGAGCCTGTTCCCGAGAAGGCACTGGTGCTGGGGTGTTTTTTGTGTCCCCTTCTCAAGAAACCATATCCCTGTCATATAAGTTGGGATTCGAAACCACCAATAATGTGGCAGAGTATGAAGCTCTTATCATAGGATTAAGAGCCGCAAGGGAAATGGGAATTCAGGAGGTGGAAGTCTTCGGAGATGCTGAGTTGGTAGTCCAACAGATCAGAAGCGCTTATCAGGCCAAGCACCCTCGACTCAGGAGTTACAGAAATGAGGTATGGGACCTAATTGACAGTCTCTTCTCAACGTTTAAAATTTCTTTCATCCCAAGAGAGGAGAACACAATGGCTGATTCCTTGGCTACATCGGTGAGCAATTTCAAAGTACCCTTGCCCCCTAAATTTAGATACGATGTGGAAGTGAAATACATGCCCTCCATACCTGACAACGTCAAACATTGGAAGGTATTCGAGGATGATCTCGAAATCAAGGAGTTCTTGGAGACAATCGAAGAATTTTCAGAGATGCATATTGACCAAGATTCTGTCTCTGAAGAAAAGCTTGAGGGGGGTAAGTTGCTGAGTAAAATAGCAAAGCATGACATTATTCAGCTGCCTAGCAATCACATTCCGAGGGGACTAGTCCCGTTAGAAAGATTGTTCGATGGGAATGATGTGGCAATAAAGGGTAGAGTTTTAGGTGATGATGCTGACACAATTGAGTGCAACATTGGCACACCAGATGAGCCTAAGTTTGTCAAGCTGTCAAGGAGTTTGACCAAGGAGCAGAGGGTTGAATATACCGATCTGTTGAGAGAGTTCGCTGATGTGTTTGCATGGACCTACGAAGACCTCAAGACGTATGACACATCAGTCATTGAACATAAGATCCCGCTGAAGGGAGAGGCTAAGCCGTTCAAATAGAAGCTGAGACCGATAAATCCCATGTTGCTGCCTGTCATGGAGAAAGAAGTGAAGAAGCTGCTGGATGCCCAAATCATTGTCCCCTTGAGATATTCTGATTGGGTGGCCAATTTGGTCTCGGTAAGGAAGAAAAGTGGGGAAATCAGACTCTGTGTTGATTTCAGGAACCTGAACAGGAGCTCAAGGAAAGACAATTACCCCCTGCCCAACATGGAGCACATATTGCAGAAGGTCACTGGTGCATCTAGAATATCCCTGATTGATGGCTTCTCTGGATACAATCAGATATCAATCATGCCTGAGGACAGAGAGAAGACAACCTTCACCACTCCTTGGGGCACATTCATGTATGCCAAAATGCCTTTCAGATTGATGAATGCAGGAGCAACATTTCAGCGAGCCATGGACATAGCATTCATCGGAGAGAAGGATCAGTTTGTGGTAATCTATCTGGATGATATTACAGTCTTCTCCAGGACAGACAAGGAGCACCGCTGTCATCTGAAAAAGGTTTTCCTGAAATGTCGGAGGTTTGGCCTATCCATGAACCCCAAGAAATATTTGTTTGCTATGAAGGAAGGGAAGCTATTGGGCCATATAGTGTCTGCAGAAGGAGTAAGGATTGACCCTAGTAGGGTGGAAGCACTTCAAACCTTGTCACTTCCCATATCTAAGAAGGAAGTTCAGGCCTTTTTGGGGAAGATAAATTTTTTGAGGAGATTTGTCTCAAATTTTGCTGAGCTGGTGAAACACATCACGACCATGCTCAGGAAGGGAAATGAAATAAAATGGACTGCTGAACCCAGGGAATCTTTCGTCCAAATAAAGAAGGCATTGACTGAGGCACCTGTGCTAATCAATCCTGATTTTTCTAAAGATTTCCTGATTTTTTCTTTTGCTTCTTGCGATACAGTAGCAACGGTCTTGTTGCAGAAAAATGATCAAGGGCTAGAGCAACCTATTGCCTTCTATAGCAAGGCATTGAGAGATGCAGAACTCCAGTACGAGATCATGGAGAAGAAGGCCTATGCCTTGGTGAAATCTCTCAAATATTTTAGAGTCTATGTCTTACACTCAATGATCACTGCATACATTCCTTCGGCCTTTGTGAAGGACATTCTGATACAGCCTGACATAGACGAGAGGAGAGGTAAATGGATCGCCAAGATCCTAGAATTCGATCTGGAGATTAAGCCCACCAAGTTGATAAAAGGGCAAGGTTTAGCCAAGCTGCTGGCTGAATCCAATTGTAAGGCCTTGGGAATTAACTTCATCAACGAGCAAGCCGAGTCGTCCAACGAACATTTCCAGAATGCCTTATCACTAACAACATGTACAAATATATCTTGTATTTTCTGCAAGAATTAAGACCTCCTGATGGAATGGAAAAATGCAAGGCGAGAGTTTTAAAGCTCAAGGTGGTCAGATATTGCCTCATTGACCAGGCCTTGTACTGGAAGGACCCTCTAGGGGTGTTTTTAAGATGCCTGGACCCACAAGAAGCCCAACAGGTTACATTTGACTTCCACAGTGGCTTTTGTGGAGGTCATCATTTCTGGAAGAACACAACCCATAATATCCTTTGGGCTGGGTACTACTGGCCCACTTTATTCATTGATGTCTACAGAGAAATTATAACTTGCATCAAATTCCAGAAGTTCTCAAGAAAGCAACAACTCAAATCTCTGCCATTAAAGCCTGTAGTAGTCTCAGCACCCTTCCAGTAGTGGGGATTGGACTTCATCGGAGAAATTCATCCTCCCTCAAGTGGCCATCACAGATGGAATCTAACAGCAACAGACTATTTCACCAAGTGGATAGAAGCTGTTCCCACCAGAAGCACTTCCCACAAAGTGATTATCAGTTTCCTAGAAGACATCATAGCCCGATTTGGTTGCCCCAATAGAATTGTCACTGACAACACCGCCCCCTTTAGGTCTGAGCCTCTGGTGAAGTTTTGTGAGAAATTTGAGATTTCACTGATTCACTCTACCCCCTATTATCCTCAAGGAAACGGACTGGCAGAATCTTCCAATAAAAGTCTGATCAAGCTCATTAAGAAATTATTGGAAGACAATAAAAGGGCCTGGGATTCAAAGCTCAAATTTGCTCTATGGGCTGATCGAGTGACAACTAAGAAGTCCCTGGGCATCTCACCTTTCCAACTTGTTTACGGGACGAAAGCTGTTTTCCCTACTCATCTCGCTTTATCTGTGGCGAAGTTCCTCCAAGACCTCGAAGGAGAGCCTGACAATATGGTCAAAACGATTCACCAGATGGTGGAAATAAAACAGATTAGAGAGCAGGTCATACACAGGGCCTACGATCATCAGCAGAAGATCAAGCAGGCTTTTGACAAGAAGGGCAGGAAGAAAGAATTCGAGCAGGGTGATCTGGTGCTCAAATGGGATGCACCCAGGCAGGACAGGGGCAAGCACAACAAGTTTGATTCCCTCTGGTTTGGGCCTTTCAAGATACTTGAAGTATTTTCAAACAACACTTACAGGTTGCAAGATCTGGAGGGAAAAGAAGTTTTTAATGGCCCAGTAAATGGGAACTTTTTGAAAAAATGTTTTCTTTGAGCCGCAATCGGCTCTTTTGTTTTTGTAAATAATGTTTTTGTTTTCAGTTCAATAAATGACTCCATATCCCAACAGCAAGGCACTGGAACTGCAAAGCGAGTCCTTAGAGCATCACAGGGATGACTCTATCCCCCATGGAGCCTAATGTTAGCAACATTTCTTATCAGGAGGTGCAAGAGTATTCAGGATTGCAAATGGCGCGAGGAGCGCTGAGCGTAGCTCACAGGAGAAATCTATTTTGGGCTTAAATAAAGCGAGCGGGCACTTCATTCTTTTGCGGTAAAAAATCATCAACAGAGTGGAGAAACGATTGATGGGTAATTGCAGATTAACCGAGTCACGTCAAGTATCACGTTTAAAGTTTTAAGGAAGTCAATGGTTGGAATCCTTCAGGAGGAACTCGCGAAGTTACGAGGGCCGTTGATAGAAAGAAGTTCAAGCGCAGTAGTTATTTCTCGAACTCGGGGTTCGTAAGTTCAGAGGGAGGACTATGTCTTTTAATTTCACGAGATTGCGAGTTGCGAAAAGGTTTCCAGAGGGGGTCAAACTTCGCTGACCATCGCGTCTCGGGACTTCGCGAAGGGAGAATGCCGAAGTTCGATACTCCAACTCGCGAGGTCGCGAGTTGTGAGAGGCGCTAGCACTTAATCCCTAGCCGATGGTTACATGTGGAGGGCACCGACAATAAAAAGGGCCCACAGTATTGCCGAGATGATCGAGGCCGTCCATCCAGAGGGACACGTGGTGCGCGATTAGGCTCCTCGCCTTCTCGCCCCTCGCAACTTTGAAGATCAAAGACTAGCTCCTCCCAGCCGCGAGACGTGAGGCGCCGAAAGCATCTAGGACCCAAGCCCACATTATTTCTGAGATGATCGAGGCCGTCCATCCAGAGGGACACGTGGTGCGCGATTAGGCTCCTCGCCTTCTCGCCCCTCGCAAATTTGAAGATCAAAGACTAGCTCCTCCCAGCTGCGAGGCGCGAAATGCCGAAAGCGCCTTTGAAGATAGGCACAAGGCCACAGCCCGTGGTCACTTGGGGGTGATAGAAAGAACCGTGCAAAAGGCTGAAGCACCGGGTTTAGCTGCAGGAGGGATCACTGTGTTCTCCAGGTGCCAATTCAACTTGATCTCCATATTGATACCTGCTTGGAGTGAATGAAGAAGAGAGAGGGTGGTTGAAACCTCACCTCACTTATTAATTGCAAGGTATGGATGTCCCGGCAGGAAGCCTGCCCGAGATGGTCCTCTGTATTGGTTTTCCCACAGAAGCCATGCCAATGTCCTTGACTCACCAGGGAAGTCTGCGCACGCTAATTCGACATTTAAGGGCTCAACTACCCCTTAGCATGAGCCATGCAGAGTTAAGGTGGCGTATGATAGAGGAGTGCAGGCCAGATTTGATTGAAGAGACGCCCCATCCTAAAAGTCTAATACGCCTCTGTTGGGAAAATGTTTTAGGAGTATATATACTTAGTTTTGATATTTTTCAAAGGATCGATGGTTGAGTAGAGCTCCCAGTTGTAAAGATTTAATGAAGAACTGATACTCTGGTTATGTATGAACTTTTGAGACTTCTTGTCTTATGAATGCCAGTTTCTTTTATGTCTTTGTTAAACCGTGTTAGAACAAATCGTAATTGGAGGATCCAGTCGAGATGTAGCCGTTATAGGATGATGTGGTAATGGATCACTGTAATGGTTGCGCTGTCTCTAATCAGTCCTTGTGATTTTCCCAGCACTGAGTGACTTGGAATTGGAGGATCCAGTCAAGTCCCCTTTCAGTTTCTTGAGACCCTGAACTAAGCAGATCTTGCATTCAGAGTATTTCTCCCGCAAACTGTCGAAAGCCTGTTGCCCAAAGTTGTTTGTTCACCTTTCTTATCAAGTCTTCCATCTGATCATGTTTTAATCAACCCACTGGCTGAAGTTGGATCAAGACCTCCTTTGCCCCACACATGCTAGACCTAGTCCCTGAGTTAGAGTAATATTTACTCGAGTCTTTATCTCCATTCGATCACCCCTTTATAAACAAACCGTGACATTAAACTGATGGGTGTCGGGCTCTGCTCCTACAAGAAATTCAGGAGTGAATTCCGACGCTAACACCACTGAACTATTCTGGATGAGGGAGCCTCAACTTGTGTCATGTCTTTAGCATGTTGGAAAGGTTTAAAATCAATCGCACTCAATAAATCCCCAATGATGTTACACACCTTCGATGGGCGAGGTTTTCATCCCCATGGGCTTTTACAGTCCCTGCCCATCCAATTAGGTGGAAAAACTGTTACTGCTGATGTCGAGGTGGTCGATGCTCCCCTTGATTACAACTTGTTACTTAGAAGAAGTTGGTTTTATGTTATTACTGTCGTTGCCTTGTCGGTCTTTCGATGTGTACAATTTCCTCATCGGGGCAAAATTGTCACTGTTGATCAGTTGGATTTCTGCAAGACCGATGCTCGCGCTCCCACTACCAACAATATTCCTTTCTTGGGAGACCACAAGATCACCTATGAAAGCATTGGTGTCGGCTTACTGAAATATTATAGCCTCATGGGTACCTTCCCTACACCACTTCCATCGACTACAC
Source organism: Picea sitchensis (assembly GCA_010110895.2). Taxonomy (NCBI): domain Eukaryota; kingdom Viridiplantae; phylum Streptophyta; class Pinopsida; order Pinales; family Pinaceae; genus Picea; species Picea sitchensis. The sequence goes on along the minus strand of SNQJ01S0085875.1, from coordinate 27,595 downwards.
ATCATATTGCCACCGTCGATATGATTTTGACCGTGACTTATCAATATTTGGAATCATCTGACCCTTGGATTTTACCGCGTTCGTTGGAATTCGATGCACTAGGTGACACCATGCCACTTAGTCCAACCAAAACATCATACGTTTCTATCCAATCCGCTTCTCCCTTGTCAGATGACCACCATCTATTGGCACCTGATGGTTCCTCGATGCAATCACGGTTGAGTTCCTTGTCGTCTGCGATCGATTACATTTCCCCAATTTTTCCCTCAGATGAATCTATCATGGAAATGTTGAGCATTGACAAACTAACTCAAGATGATAACCATCATCAATCCTCTTTTTTTCCCCCTCATGAAGAAATTCGGGCAGATATACAGTCTATCTCCCCTCCTGATGTCGATTTTCTATCGTCTCCCATGCCTTCGACTTCCGATGATTTGGATCCGGTAGTTGACATGGTGATTTCTTCGGTAGGGATATTGGAACCTAATCTCCTTACCCCTGTCACGACCCTCAACCTGTGTTCCTTCTAGAGTGATTATCTTCCATACAACGAAGATATCTTGGAAGCCATGAACGAGTTTTGTCCCTTGATATGGTATCCTTCCAGAGCGTTATTCTATTGGAAGCCTTGATCAAGAAGAGACCATGAGAATAGTTTCTCTTCTTTGTGGCAAGCTCGTTAAAAAATGAAACAGAGGCCACGAGCATATTTTTCCTCTCTGTAGCAAGCTCGTTAAAAAATGAAACAACAATCTAGGGATCGTACCCGGAACCTTGAGCATAGTTCGTTTCCTGTGTCAAGCTCATTAAAAAATGAAATAGTCACCTCTCTTGAACCTTCTTTTCATCCACCCTTCTCATTTTTCTCATCTAGTAGAGAAATTGGTGACAACCTCTAAGTCGGTACATGAATTGAAGCTTGGAGGGCATGTCTCCAGCCTTTGATGATCATTCTGGAGTTAAGCCACTAGCTTTCAAGCTGGGGGCATATCGAGCTTAGTCTTTGTTATTTCTTGTGCTTGTAAATACATGAGAATGCATCCGGGTAAACTTTTATCTCTTTTTTAGACCTGTATGGATACACAAAAAAGGAACCCTCTGGAGTCGTCTTTAATCTCTTTTCAGACTCTCTAAACATGAAAATATTGCCAAGTGATCTTGCTTCCTTTCCCACTCGTTAAAAGGTTTGAAATGACGTCTTTCGAGTGATAATTTATCTCTTTTTTGGCCTCGTGAGACTAACATTACGAAAAAGGACAACAATGGAGTCGTCTTTAAGTTGTTTTCAGACTCTCTAAATATGAAAAACCACTGAGTTTACCTTCTATGGACTCGTTAAACAATCATACATTGAAGGGCCCATATGGGACCAAACTATTACTTCTTCCAGTTCGTTAAACAAAGGAAGAGGAACTTACCGAAGGTGAGTCATATCGAGCATGTGTTACCCTCCTCGAGATTGTTAAATTAAAAAGAGGTACTTATCTATTTGTATGGGGGAAAAATTGAAGGAAGCAAGCCAAGCAGTTTTTGAGAACGTTACCAGTAACTCTTAGAGTTTCCCTTGAACATGACACTTTATCTTTGCACACATATTAATCCGCTAAACCTCTGCACTGAACCAATCCTATGAGTTTTTCTTACTCCTTTGGGTCACCCGACAAAAGTCACAGTATCCACTGCATCATCGTGTTTTGGTCCATGCCATGTTTCTGTTGTTGTGCCTCAGTGTTCAAGRGAAGTATCTGCCTCGAGAGTCAGCCATCACAAATATCTTGTTTCAATACCCATGTCAGTCCATGTTCATTTGATCTACCAATTACATCTCTGTGTCTGTTTTGTGTCGTTGATGGGGGATACATCAAGGCCCTCCTTCGACGAGTCTATTCCTGTCGACTTCAACACATTATCCAAGAACTAGACTTAGAAACCAGTTAGTACTTTGGGACGTGCATGCTTCAATGGCAGGCCTCCTTACGTTCAACAATGGGTTTACATAATTGACCTCTGATTGGATGATTCGATGAATGTTCGACTTCAGCTCATCCATTCACATTCGTTGGAATGTGCTAGAGTACCATGGGAATCATTGACATCAATGGTGACCTCCCTCGCGCTTGTTAATGGCTTACATCATTGATCGGTAATCAAGTGGTTTTTGCCATGTTTGACATCAGGACATCTATTCACATGGTTAGATTTGTACTACATCAGGATCGGTAAGAAGAACCTGGGTTGAGTGATCACTTTGATATGTACTTTGCCCAGGTTGTGACAGAGTTTCTCTTAAACATTGACACATATACTGTCACATAGATCCACTTTGTATTGGTTGTGGCTATGTCTTGTCATATCATAGATACACTATGTATTCTTCATGGCTACGATCGGTTCAAGTCATGGGAGTATAGATCCACAGTGTATATTCAGTGGCTATACCTTTTTTTTCAATATAATTATGGATCCGCAGTGTATTTTATGGCATCCATACCTTGAAAGACTTTTATCACTCAAGCATAGGTATGTCTGCCTTGGGTTTGAAACATGTCATAACATTTGTTTGATGGTTGTTTGCAGCTTCTACCAGGTTCTCCAAGTCCACACCCTTGCTTTAAATATTTGTAAAGAATTTCGGCCATCATTCTCTCTTCTGACCTCACACTTTAGGGGGCATTCTATTACGCATGAAATTTGCACACCTAGGTACCTCGCCCTAAGTGTCGTAAAGTGTCATATAAGTGTCTCATATGCCTTGACACCATGGAATAACCTATGGCATAATCCCTATTCAATGTGGAGGAGGGATATATTACATGAAGGCCAAAATACCAAGTAATAATGAATTATTATTAATATTCATGGAAAAGAAATTAATTAAGTGCGAGAATCAAGTGCACATGAATTATTATTAATATTCATGGAAAAGAAAGTAATTAAGTGTGAGAATCCTCCTCACATTTGGTTTCCTATTTTTTAGGGAAGGTGGAGGATCTCATGGATGGTTGAAATATTTCCTCCTTAAAATCCTTGAGAGATATTTCTTCCCCAAAATCCTTAAGAGATATTTTCTCCCTAAATATCTTATAGATCCCTTTCTTAGTGGATTTGATGAGAGATCCTCTCCATGGTGGTTAAGCCTCCAAATCCTATATAATGAGGGATTTCCATGGAGGAGGGTGAGATAGAGGAGTTTAGAGATACCAAACTTATGATCTCATGAGAAGTGAGGGGAAAGTATTATGAAGCATCTAACTTATGATCTCATGAGGAAGATGCCATTTGGAACATCAACATTCCGTGTGTGGACCGTTTAAGCAAGGGTTTGGACAAGGAGAACTCGATGAAGCTGCTACCCTCACATCCATGGTTGTAAGTAACACTTTTCTCTCATCAATACAATCAATGCTTGGCCTGTTTATTTCAAACTTGTACTTGTTCCATATAAGTTTGTATACGTTAGATGGATCTATGTTTGAGCTAATCTCAGTAGAGTAGGAAGTCTTTTGTGCTTTTGTTTGTCTTGCAGGACCTACCAAGGAGCTCAAGATCGAAGCTCATCCTGGACCTTGCAGGGATAAACGACGTTCATAAGGTACATACCTTCCTCCTTCTCTTTCATTCATCAGATTGATTAGATCTAGTGTCCATGTTAAGCACTTTTTGTCTTAGAGTTAAGAGTCTAGCTCTCAAGAGGAAATCTACCTGTCCGCAGGGAGATTTTCCTACAACAACAACAACCTCCCAATTTTCTTGTCTTAGTGTCTCTCTAAGAAAATAAATCCCCCCCCTTTAATTATTCGTACTAGGACCCTTGCCCTCTTTCTATCGTGTAAATGACTAAGCCCGAGTTCTCCTCACACTACCTCGAATTATCATTTAAATTTCCTCCTCAGATCACTTCTACCCGTCGATTATGTTGGAAATACTTAGAGGGCGAGATGAATCAACATTACCTTTTTAAACAATTAGTAATTACTTTGTTAATTTATTAATCATCACAATAGATCAACAATGGATTTGTATTTAAAATCAATTATATAAATATCATTAAGAAGAATTACAAAGTTTATAAAGAATGATCTATGATTTTGAAGGACACCAATCCTCTTTAGAGCACCAACTCTTGGAGACACAAATCCCCTTATTTTCTGAGCACCTACTCAAGGAAGATACAACTCCCTTTTTATTCAAGCACCAACTTGAAAGGAGGCTCCAAACCCTTGTATTCTTCAAGCACCAATTTGAAAGGAGGCACCAACCCCCTATTTTCTTCAAGCACCAACTTGAACAAAATATGTAACTCCCTATTGTTCAGGCTTCAACCTGTAGAGGAATACAATCCTCTATAGCTCCTCCCTTCCACCCTCACTTCATGAGTGTCTTCAACATTCTATCTTGGACTCTGTTTCTATTTTTGATCTTTTGATGTAGACCACAGAGACACTTTCTTCTCACCATTATTTCTCGTTTATATAGTCTTCCAACTAGTGTGAATTTGAACCATTGCGTCTTTTGACAATGAACTATTGTACCCTTTCATTAACAGAAATTAATTTCTTCCTTTATTAATTTAAATAATCACATGCCTTTGGTTTTTCTTTAATATCTTTTTAATAGGAAACTATATTAAGAATTATATTCTCAAGTGGTATTGGTAGACGTGATTATTTATCTTTGTGGCCGCAATGGTGAAAAATATTCTTAGCCTCTATCAATTACAATAATTTTGTTCTTCTCGTGTTTCCTATAGGAAACAGAGTTAAGCCCCAAGTGATTTATCTTTCCTTTATGTGGCCACGGGCTCAAAACCACAAGATTATCCATTCCAAGCGCCATTCTTTTTGCACTTTCTCTTTCTTCCCTTATTATTCTACATGGGAACATATTAAAATGTTCAAGGTATTATTTAATTATATGCCCTTTGCGCTCCTTATTAACTTCTTTACCTTATCACGCGACTGGTGCTGGAACCAAGTCCTTCGGTACTTCAGACTTCAGTATTTCTAGCCTTTGCAATCCTTGCATTCTTTCATAGTTTGAGCTACCAAAGTGGTCATCAAGAGTGGTAAACTGGTTGCTGTTAGTTCATAGTACTCCTTACACTATCCTTCCACCGTACTCAATCAGACGATTGAAAAATATTCCAGAGGATCTTATATCAATGACTAGTGTTATTTTGTGACTGATCTGAAAATGATAAAGACTTGTATTCTTGAAAATATTTGAAAGTTTTAATTCAAGTGTTCTTATGCAAATGGATCAATTTACAAACAAAATTTTTATATAAATTACACATTCAAGATACATATAATCAGTAGCAAATAACAATGAACAGAAAACACATAACACAACAAATGATAAAGGAGTTCACCCCTCTCTTGGGCTACATCTCCTGGTCCAGCTTCCAATGGATCTTTTGTATTATTTGATCAAAGTGATAAAATATGTGCTTTACAATGCTCAAAATTCCAAATAGATGGATCCAATGGCTTCAAAACGTCCAAAAACCCCTAGCTGGGCTTTTTCGGCACCTGATTTGGCCAAAAATTGAAGAAGATAGGCTTCCTGGAAGTTCCCCTTCAAACTTGTTGTCTCTGGATCGCCAAAATGCACCTCTGCGTCCTCAACCTATACTATATGCTCATATTTGTGTTAAAACCTAACACCAGGCGCAACCACAAAACTGTGCGAAATGTAGGACGGTTAGGGCACGCCTAGCCCCTAACCGCCAAACCGTGGACATATGGCCATATGACCGCGCATTAAAAAATGGCTAAGGTTTAAAACCAAGTCATATGGGTAGGCACCATGGGTCCAGGCACGCGAGCTTTTGAAATCTTTGAAATGTGCACATGCACATGGTGGTCGTATGGTAACAATATGTGACCGGGGGCTGGGGCTTATCCCCAACCCCAACCACACCCCAATTCATAATGTAATGCAATTCAAATAATTTAAAACCCATATAGTTGTTAACAACCAATGGTGGGTGCACTGGTTGGGCGACCCTAC
>SNQJ01S0085875.1:0-17053 GCA_010110895.2 Picea sitchensis | reverse complement strand
TTTCATCATCTTGATTTTTTTGTATCCTACAATACACCTCAATCTGACGAATCCAGTTATCTAATTTCTCAGCATTTACCTCTCCATTGTACATTGGCAATTCAAATTTAATATCAAGCTTTAACAAAGGAATTTGTGGAGGATTTTTACCATGTCCCTTTGGAGAATTTGGAAGAGGTTGTGAACTAGTAGAAGAAGAAGAAGATGGAGGTGAGGGTGGTGGAGAAGCACCATTCCCTTCATTTCCATTTGGAGTTTTATCACCACTGTCTCCCTTGTGATTTGAAGGGTTGGGGCCTTCGCCTTGCAACCTTGTATTCCTTTCATCATTTCTCTCATTTCCATGAAAGATTTTTTGAGATCTTCATCTTCTGTAGGAATATGTTCATGTCTCTCTTCATGAGCCATACTTGGTGAATGCCTCCTTGAAGCTTGAGGTGATGATATAATCTTTCTTCTTGAAGGATGGGAACTTGGCTCTACAAGTTGACCTTCTCCTCTTTTGAGTTTCAACCTTGTGAGCATTAGAAAACAAAACACTTGCAAATAATCAATCCTTCAAAAACCTAAGCTCTTATACCAACTTGATCTGAAAATGATAAAGACTTGCATTCTTGAAAATATTTGCAAGTTTTAATTCAAGTGTTCTTATGCAAATGGATCAATTTGCAAACACAAATTTTATATAAATTACACATTCAAGATGCATATAATCAATAACAAATAACAATGAACAAAAAACACATAACACAACAAATGATAAAGGAGTTCACCCCTCTCTTGGGCTACATCTCCTGGTCCAGCTTCCAATGGATATTTTGTATTATTTTATCAAAGTGATAAAATATGTTCTTTGGAATGCCCAAAATTACAAATAGATGGATCCAATGGCTTCAGAACGCCCAAAAACCCCTAGCTGGGCTTTTTCGGCACCTGATTTGGCCAAAAATTGAAGAAGATAGGCTTCCTAGAAGTTCCCCTTCAAACTTGCTGTCTCTGGATCGCCAAAATGCACCTTTACGTCCTCAACCTAGAATCTACGCTCATATTTATGTTAAAACCTAGCACCGGGTGCAACCGCAAAACTATGTGAACTGTAGGATGGTTAGGGCGCGCCTAACCCCTAACTGCCAAACCGTGGACATATGGCCATATGACTGCGCATTCAAAAAGTGCTAAGGTTTAAAACCAAGTCATATGGGTAGGCGCCATGGGCCCAGGCACATGGGATTTTGAAATGTTTGAAACACGCGCGTGCACATGGTGTTCGTATGGTAACAATATGTGACCGGGGGCCGGGGCTTAGCCCCGGCTTGGACCGCGCCCCAATTCACAACGTAATGAAATTCAAATAATTTAAAACCCATATATTTGTTAAGAACCAATGGTGGGCATGCCGGTTGGGCGGTCCTACCCAAATCTCTTCCCCTACCTGGAGGTCGCGAGGTCGAGTCCTGCCAACTACATAAATTTTAACCATTACCTAGGTGACACATGGCGACCCTTTTTTGGGCCACGTGTCACCAATCCATTCGCCACAATGCCACGTGTCAAGAAATGATTTGTCCACAGAACTACCAACCAAAACCTGCCATGTGTTGCATGGCCCTACCAACTTAGCATCTACCACATGTCGTATGGACCTGCCACATCAACATCCATACAGACTGTACAATCAACACATTTTTTTTGCATGTTTGACGATTTGAACAAAGTGTGATATATCACTCATACAACGTCCGTTTGAACCCAAACGAGTTGCGTTGGGTTCATGACGACGAGGTCTATGCACCCATTCAATTTGAAGCAATTCCGAACACTTTGAATTTTGAGCAAAATTTGATCCCCTGGATCAGTGACTTAGGCCTTCGACCCTTCGTGATTTCCAGCCTTTGCAATCCTCACATTCTTCTAGATTTTGAACTATCGAAGTGGTCCTGAAGAGTGGGGAACTAGTTTCCGTCGGTTGATAGTATTCCTTAAGCTATCATGTACTCGATCGAGTGGTTGAGAAATATTTTGGAGGATCTTAGATCAATGACCAAAGTTGTTTCATGACTTCGACGTTCGACGCTTCAGGAATTTTTACTAGTAGGACATCCCCATAGGATATAATCCCAGAGTGACATGGTATGCCAACATCACCTACGTTGACATAGACCCATAGTATGTGTGCTACGTGTCACCCTGATTCGTGAATTTCACATAACGTATGTGCCAAATGGGCCTTTGTTATAGGTGAATCCTCCTGCAGACAAGAAGATTCTCTCTTGGTCTCTAGACTCCTAAGGCCAAGACAAAAAAGTGCTTAACATGGACACTGACATCCTTTTTAGATCTAATTAGGCTAATATGCGAAAAGGAAGAAGAGGGATATGTAACTTGTTAACGACATTTGTCCTCGCAAGATCCAACATGAGCTCCAATACTGAGCTCCTCGATAGGTCCTGTAAAACAAACAAAGGTAAAAAGAACTTCCTATTCTATTGATATTAGCTCAAACATAGATCTATCTATTGAATATAAATTCATGTAGAACGAACATAAATTTGAAAGAAATAGGCCAAGAATTGATTATTAATGAGAACAAGTAAAAGGTACTTACAATCCTTTGATGGAGGTGCAACAACCTCTTCCAGCTCTCCTTGTCCAACTCCTTTGCTCAAGTAATCTACACTGATTATGATCCAATGACATCTCACTTATGGGATCATAAGTTTGGTGTAATTCTCAATATCCATCTATTCTTTCACCATGAGGAGTCCTCCTTATATAGTCTTGGAGAGGCCTAACCACTTGAGATATATTTGGGATAAGGTGAGGATTCCTCTCCTTCAATTGTGGAATTCCCCTAAGATCATGCCTTGACCTCAGATTTGAATCCAACTACCTTCAGATATTGAGGGGATTGTCCCCTGATTCTCTCCAACAAACCAAATTTCACCCAGAAAAGGCCAGTGCTCCCTCAAAAAGGGGCACAGAGCACCGGAATGCTCCCCTAGAAGAGGGTACAGAGTGCCAACGCTCCTTGTCAGTGGGTAGGGGAGCACTCCCTTCCAAAATTGATATTTTAGTGGCTTTTTCCAATGGCAAAATGTTTTTACTCTTTTTCAATTGATTTCTCTTCTTCAAAACTAGTCTTTGAGGTGTCTAGGTGTCCTTGTGATGTCATTAGAGAGACAAAATAGGTAAAGTGATGTTTGTGAAACTTGTGACGAATATGCGACACTTGCAGTATTTATAATGACGAAACTAGCAATCGTTGCAATGAGTGATTTTGATGTGTAAAAAATTGCCCCCCAAATTGCGAAGTCAGAAGATGATGATGACTAAAGTACTTTGTAGACTTTTTCGAGCAAGGGTATGGACGCAGAGAGGCTAGAAAAATCTGCACACAACCATCAAACAAATATTATGACATGTTTCAAACCCAAGGCAAGCATACCTAAGCTTGAGTGATAAAGACTTTTTAGGTATGGCTGCCATAAAATACACTGTGGATCCATAATTATATTGATAAAAGGTATAGCCACTAAAGATACAATGTGGATCTATAATCCCATGACCTGAACTGATCATAGCCACGAAGAATACATAGTGGATCTACGAGATGACAAGACGTAGCCACGACCAACACAAAGTGGATCTATGTTACAGTATATGTCTCATAGTTCAAAAGAACTCCTTAACAACCTGGGAAAAGTATATATAAGAGTGATAACTCAACCCAGGGTCCTCTTACCGATCCTGATGTAGTACAAACATAATCATGTGAATAGATGTCATGATGTCGAACATGGTAGAAACCACTTGATTACCGGTCAATGAGGTAAACCGTTAACAAGTGCTAGGGATATCACCATTGATGTCAATGATTCCCAAGGTACTCTAGTACATTCCAATGAATGTGAATGGATGAGATGAAGTTGAACATCCGTGGAATCATCCGATCAGGAGTCAATGATGTAAACTCACTGTCAGACATGAGGAGGCCTTCCATTGAGGCATGCAGGTCCCAAAGTACTAACTGGTTTCTAAGTCTAACTCCTAGATAATGTGCTGAAGTCGACATGAATAGAATCGCCGAAGGAGGGCCTTGATGTATCCCCCATCAATGAAACAAAACAAACACAGAGATGTAATTGGTGTATCAAATGAACATGGAATGACATAGGTATTGAAACAAGATATTTGTGGTGGATGACTCTCGAGGCAAATACTTCCCTTGAACACTGAGGCATGACAACAAAAACTTGACATGGAGCAAAACATGATGATGCAGTGGACACTGTGATTTACATCGGGTGACCCAAAGGAGTAAGGAAACTCAAAGGATTGGTTGAGTGCAGAAGTTCAGTAGATTGAAATGCGTGCAAAGATAAAATTCCATGTTCAAGGGCGACTGTAAGGGTTACTGGTAATGTTCTCAAAAAATGCTTGGATTGATTCCTTCAATTTTCCCCCCATCCAGATAGACGAGTACCTATTTTTAATTTAATGAGCTCGAGGAGGGTAACACATGCTCGATATAACTCACCTTCGGTAAGTTTCTCTTCCTTTTTTTAATGAACTGGAATAAGTAAGGGTTCGGTCCCATATGGGCCCTTCAATGTATGAATGTTTAACGAGTCCAGAGAAGGTAAACTCAGTGGTTTTCATATTTAGAGATTCTGAAAAACAACGTAAAGATGACTCCAATGTTGTCCTTTTTCGTAATGTTAGTCTCACAAGGTCGAAAAAGAGATAAATTATCAATCGAAAGACTCCCTTTCAAACCTTTTAATGAGTGGGAAAGGAAGCAAGATCACTCGACAATCTTTTCATGTTTAAAGAGTTTGAAAAGAGTTTAAAGAAGACTCTAGGGGGTTCCTTTTTCATATAACCTTTACGAGTTCGAAAAAGTGATAAAAGTCTACTCGATTACATTCTCATGTTTTTTCGAGCACGAGAAAGAACAAAGACTAAGCTTGGTACTCTGCCCCCAGCTTGAAAGCTAGTGGCTTAACTCTAGAATGATCATCAAAGGCTAGAGACATGCCCCCCAAGCTTCAATTCATTCATCGACTTTGAGGTTGTCACCAATTTCTGTACTATATGGAGAAAAATGATACAGGTGGATGAAAAGAAGGTTCAAATACGATATCTAACGAAAGACTTGAATCGACATCTATGAGATCTGGCGAAATACTCGACCTGACAGGAGAGGTGACTATTTCATATTTATAGAGATTGACACAGGAAAAGGACTATGCTCAAGGCTTCAGGTTCAATCCCCAGATTTCTGTTTCATTTTTTAATGAGCTTGCTACAAAAAAGAAAAACTATGCTCAAGGCCTTTGTTTCATTTTTTAATGAGCTTGCCACAGAGAAGTGAAACTATGCTCGTGGCCTCTGTTTCATTTTTTAATGAGATTATTGCAGAGAGGAGAAACTATGCTCGTAACTTCTGTTTCATTTTTTAACGAGCTTGCGAAAAGAAGTGAAACTATGCTCGTGACTTCTGTTTCATTTTTTAACGAGCTTGCTACAGAGAGGAAAAACTATGCTTGTAACTTCTGTTTCATTTTTTAACGATCTTTCCACAAAGAAGTGAAACTATGCTTGTGACCTCTTCTTGATCATGGCTTCCAAGAGGATAATTCTCTGGAAGGAAAACCTGTCAAGGGAGAAAACTTGGTCATGGATTCCAAGAGACCTTCACTGGATGGAAGAAGAATGCTCTGGAAGGAACACATGTCGAGGGTTTCGTTATGGGTAAGGAGATCCGGCTCCAATAGCCCTACCGAAGAGATCACCATGTCAACTACCGAATCTAATTCATCAGAAGTTGAAGTCATGGGAGACAACGCTACATAATTGACTTGTGGTAGAGGTGATACTAACTGCATTTAAGTCCCGTTCAGGGAGGTCATTGGGTTGATGGTCAAGTTAGGGACAACAAAAAAAAGTTGATCAATAGTCACCATTATTCCATCGTGTGGGAAATATATTACATGAAAAAGAGTGGAAACAATAGCTTTCATGGCATAGACATAATCTCACCCAAGGAGTAAATCAAAATCCAAGGGGTCTTGGACTACCATAACATCAATAAAGACTGTTTTCGCTCCCAAATTTACCGGAAAATGAGGAAGGATCCCTAAAGGGTGACTGGTTCTTCTGTTGAAAGCAAATAGAGTCTAGGTAATCAACACAAGCTTAGGATAACCCAAATCTTGCCAAGCAATAGAGGACAAAAAGCTAACGGACGAACCTTCATCTATCAGCATATGAGGAACGTCCTGACCACAAACTTTTACCGAATTATTGAAAAGAATGTGAGAGGGAAGACGAGGTCCAGTTAGCACACCCCAATAAAAAAGGATGGCCTCATTACTTGGAAGGGTTTTCACAGGAGAAGGAGGAATGCCCCCCGGTACGGTAGATTCTGTTTCAATGAGAAAAACATGGGCATAATCGAGTTTAGTCTCTAGCGGGAGAGTAGGATTGATCGATGATGAGATCAGATCGACCACCTTTGCACTCTTTAGAGGAAGAGTGGGATTGACCGATGATCTAACCAGAGCAACCACTGTGGTACTTGTTAGAGTAAGAGTGGGATTGGACGATGATGTAATCAGAGAAACCACTTTGGCACTCGTCAGAGGAGGAGTGGGATTGACCGATGAAGTCATAGGAGAAACCACTTTGGCACTCGCTAGAGGAGGAGTGGGATCGACCGATGGCGGAGTCGGGTCGACCACTTTGACACTCTTCAGATGAAGGGTGGGACTGACCAATGATGGGACTGGATCAGTCACTTGGGTTTCACTTTCCAGATGAAAAGTGGGGCTGATCGATGATGAAATTGGATCAACTACTTTGGTGAGTGGTTCAACCAAGGATGAAACTAGATTGACCACCTGATCAACCAGATTGACCGAGGATGGAATCAGATTGACCATTGTATCAACTAACAATGGGTTGGGGGAAATCTTATGATAACTAGTTGGAAGTTGAAGCTTTTACAAAAGAGAAGAAGCCTCGTCCATACGAGGACAAAGGTGAGAATAATGATCACCTTTGCATAACATGGAAGGGAATTTGATAGTTGTCTTCTTCTTACCAACCTTAATGTCACTATTTGATGGGGTATCACTGGCATGACTGACAGGGGCCAACGACGTGGATGATCACATTTCTAAGAACTTGGGAATACCATGGAAATCCCTAAGAAAATGGTCACCCTTACAAAGACTGCAAGGGAATTTGGGTTTCAGATTCTTCGTTTTAACCTTATCTACCTTATCAACACTCCCAATACTATTAATAGTAGCTGGTTTCTTAGATCCAATATTTGATGTAGTTGGAGGCTTGGTCCCTTTCTGGTTCTTCTTCTTTTCTTTTCGTTTCTTCTTCTTCTTCTTATTAATATGGCTACTCGCTTGAGAGATTTCACTAGGTGAAGAAGGAGACCTGACGGACGAAGAAGGAGAAAGGTTGACATGAGGTTGATGTGGGGGTGGTGTGCTTACATATGAATCACCTGCATCCGAGATCACCGTAGTGGAAAACAACCATACCGGTTGTTAACGCTCTGTAAATTTCCTATGAGGTTGTTAGAAAAGAAAAATCTATGGGAGGTAACTTTATCCAACCACTTCGAAGTTGGGATCTAGCCCTACCAGCTTCAAAGAGGGATCTCTCTGTATGATTTAGATATGTTTCAAATTTAAAATATTAGGCTAGGTGAATAACATATGTTTGTTTTGTTTGTTGTCGTTTTCGTTGGGTTGGTTGAGATAGCTTTACACATCCATTGGGCTATGGGGTCTGTATCATTAAATAAAATCTAGACCAGAAAACAAAGAAACCTTTTACAGGGCGAGATAATGCAATCATTGGATTCTTTTAGCAGCATAAATGAGGAATAGCAGAAAAGACGAGAATGCCAATTACAACAAAGAAGCAGTTAAGAATTTATTTATAAAAGACTTATGAATGCCAATTACAACAAAGAAGCAGTAAAGAATTTATTTATCGTGAAATCAGAAGATGAAACACTAAAATCTTTAAAGTCGAAAATGTGGTATACAAAGATAAATCTGCAACATTCGCTACTTCTGCAAGATTAGATTTAGAAAATAATATGATAAATCCAAGTTAGAATAACATTTAACTTAGAAAGGAAAAACATCACCAATGAGTACACAAAAAATCCTATGGAAATGCCTCTTTGTATTAATGGAAGATCTTTTAAAAAAATATTACACCAGCCTGTGGCATAAAGATCAATCCCCAATACTTTAAAAGTGAAGCATTTATAAATCAAAATTGCTAAACGATCCTCGCCGTTAAAGATCAGGATGCGGTAAATCTATTTTTAGCTTAACTAATCCTAATTGAAATTAAAAAAAAATCTATGAAACTGCTTTGATGATGTGTCAAACTTCATGTTGTTTTCTGGGAGAACCGTTGGTGAGGCCTCTGCAAAACCTCGTCTGACTGGATAGCCGATCAATGGGACAACTCATTGACTACTCTATTAGATTGCAAATCTCTTCCCATCAAAGATGACTGGGAACACCGACTTTGAGTAACCTTCGGTAAAATTCATCCATCTCGTGGTAATTTTGGAAAAAGCTAATTTGATGATGAAGATAAACCGGATCTCATTCAGATGCCGACAGTCCAACTATAGAGCATCTTAGGGAATGCTTTCCGCTGATACCTTTGTATTTCTGAAAATTTGGAATCCATTCAGAGTGTCCCTAAGCAACAGCCCCATGTAAAACCATGCTCTAAAGAGATTGTAAATATTTCTATAGGCTGGTGAGTCAAGTTTTGAATAAGCGGTAGGTTTATGAGTTTTGTTAGGCCGGGGAGCCTATGTTAGCGCCAGGAGCCTGTGGATATACTTGTATGTATGCAGTGTCAATTACTAAAATATAAACACCACCAAAAGTGCAATCACTAATGCATGAATGGAGTGAAGGGGGATCGAAAGCGCCCTACGAAAGTGGGCAAGGAACTAGTCGAAGGTGGAAAGGGGCCGGGTGTTGATCCTGGGGTCTAAGCCTAGGGGGATTAGGCCCGGAATAATATTTTAATATTATTTCCAAAAAGAGCCATGCATATTATTTTTATTCTAAGTCCTTTTGGAATGACAGGTGACTACCAAATGGGAGGAACGCATGCTAATGGAAGCATGCAGCTTCATGGGTGACAAGTGTCAACTCCATGTGCATGCGCTAAACCAAGCAAGCCGTGTTGGGGGTTCCGCCCTACTGGCTAACCGCCGCCAGGTTCCTCTCCTCGATTCGACCGGACCGCTCAGCTGAATGGGTTCTAACCGCAGATATCCCGATTCATCTCTCAAATCGTGAGCCGCGGTCACGTGAGGAAAACCGTAATACCTTGTCCGAGCTATGAGCTCCGCTCTCATTCTAGCAAACCCCGCATGCAAACATAAGAGCCGAGAGGAACCGTGTGTGGGGGATATTCGCCATTCGACCGGAACCTCCGAGCGTGAACCCGTACGACCTCCGCAGGATTACCCAGTTTCATCCTCCCAACCGTAAAGGCATGTGTCGTGCTGAGATAAAGGGCACCTTTTGTTCATCCCCGAAAAGCCGAAAAGCCTGTGTGGATTTTTTGAAATACCCTGATACAATTCATGTCTGAGGGGTTTGAGTCTGTGTGGTTCTTGGCGCGGATTTTTTTGTCGCGCGTTTCCCAGAATTTGACACCGTGAGACCATGCGCCATTGTTGAGCCTCGTATGAAGCCCGCGGTCCGTTTCCCAGCTTGATAAAGTTGTGGCCAATGCTAGTAGACGGATCAGCGCTGCGGCTTCATCGGCTAGTGTGAATTCGTTTAGCTCAGGTAACCCTCTCCGTGAGAGGAGGTGATTGTGGGTTTGAAAAGGCGTGTTGTTGTCGCTCATGGCAACTCCTTTCCGTGAAAGAGTCTGCTCGAAGGGGTGTCTTCCAGAGTGCCCAAAAGACCAGCCACGCTCCGAGACTTCCTCGACCGCCCGGCTAGTTTGGTAATCTTAAGGGGAGGTTATCACCGATGGACCGTAAGGCAGAAGGTGTATACCCGCAATGTGCATGTGGGGAATGAGGGTCTAGTAGTAGTGGGCGTGAAGATGGCATCTTTGGGAAGAATCCTTCTAGATGTTTCTGTGATGTCTTCCCTGTAATCTCACCAGCCTAGGATTCCTTTGCCTTGGGTGGAGCCTCGTCCCAGCTCGGGGGTGACCAAATGCTGAGCCGATGAACAAGCAGGGTCTAAGGCCGGAGGTTCGTGGAAGGCCCGCGACCGGTTGGTGATTTCTACAACCGTTAAAAGATAAGTATTTGAATTATGCTTTAAACATGTTGAGCATGACTGCTCTGCTTATGTATCATGTTTTCCAATCGTGTAAATGAATTATTGTTAAATGCTATGGAATGTGTGATGCGCGTGAATCTAGACTGCTTTCACTCAGATTTTAAATGTGTTTAATTGTGCTAAAATGTATGTGGTTATATTGGCTCTGTTTATTATAAGAGTGTACAAAATATTACAAGAGCGCGCTAAACCTCTTGGTTCTTTAAATTGGTACACTACAAATTGGTATCAGAGCAATTGGTACACTAAAATTGGTATCGTGAGTAAATGGTACACCACTATCCTAGCCACATCGCTAGTCTTTTTGTAATCTGGGAGCGCCATCAATTTGTCATTTATCACCTTCAAACCAAAGACCCTCTTCTTCCAGAGCCCCTCGATCTTGTCAAAAACCTTTGCAACTTCTAGGTCCATAGCCCGAACCTTTTCTTCTAGATGTAGCATCGGTCCTCTCTTGGTCGTGACTTCAATTTCAAGGATGGTCTCTGCTCTATCCTCAATTCTCATCTTTTCCATCTCCTCTTTGGTTTTAGAATTAAGGAATTTGATGATTTCATTAGCCTCAGTGCATCTATCCCGCCTGACCTAATATTATCGATGGCTTGTTTAATTCTTTGTACCAATTCATTTTTCTCAAACATAATCTATATCATTGGCCATTTTTCATTCATAGACTTGGTGATGTCCGTCCAAATACTTTCGAATTTCTAAGTGTTTTGCCCCGCCAACGCTTTTCTTGCTTCCTTCCCAAAGCCGCTGTTGTAAGTCTTGTTTGAGTTGGTATGACACTTGTTTTTTCCTTAGAGTAGTTGGTTTGGTAAGAATATTTGAGTTCTTGGAGGTTCTCAATCTCCTTTTGAGCCTACTAATATCCGCTTTCATGCATCTATCTCTCTTCCATAGATTTAGCCAATTCAACAGTCTTCTCCAGAGATGTTAGTGGATTTGCCGATGGAATTTCTGCTAGTCACACTGTGCTCACTCCTGAGAGTTGAATCGGTATTCACCGGAATGACTTCATGGTTTTGACTTCTTCTCTTTCATTAGTTTCTCCGCCTAACTTCTCCATTTCCCTTCAATCAGGTATCTCGGCCCATGATCAACTTACAACTCATCTTTTCCTTCGCCTCCTATTTCACCGGAGTTCATCGCTGGTGGTACTGAATTGCTTCCTCAAGGACGCTTATGTCAACATTTTTCTTCTTGATTGTCTCCTCGACTACTTTCAAATTTGAGGGATCATACCCGATATTGAGGACGCCTCCAACGTCTTAATCCTGTAATCCTTGGCAAAGGATGATATTTTCCCCAACTTCAACTGCGTCTGGACATCATTCAGAGACACTTGTAAACTCTTAGAGGTAGTAGCAGCTACGTGCCAACGCGGAGAAAACCATTTCTCCAGTCCAAGTGCATCCATTTGATCACCTGGATGCACTTCCTTAGTCTGGAATTCAAAAGCTGTTTTTTTGTAATTGGTGATTACCTTTGGATCTGGCACCTGCGCTTGGAGAAATTCCATGTGCATTCCGCCCTTCGCTCTACCCCGATAATGTATCAGGTTAAAATGACGCTCATCTTAACCAGCGTATGTGCCGCTAGTTAGAGTCTCATCTTTTCTGATCACCATTTCTACATATATCACTCACTGGGTCCCGGCTTCCGTTCGATGGTTGATTGTTGGAGTATCTGTAGGATTCTTTGGAAATATTGGGGTTATGATCTACTTGCTTCTTGTACTGAGGAGTGACCTATCAACCTCCATCATTATAGTGGATGGAATTTCCTTTTTTCCAAATGGGTCAGGAGTTGAACTGGTTTTTGGCCTCTTGGAATGTAGTTGAAATTCTTCAGATGACACTTCAGTGACAGAAGGTGAAAAATCTTGCCTAGGCCTCTTCTCCTTGGGGGCTTGTGGTGTGGGCCTCTGTGATACAGTGACTGGGAGGTCCTGTTGTTCTGCCTCGACCAAATTATTTGGCTCCCATTCTATTCTGGTTGGTAAATTTTTCTACCTCAGGCCTACATATGTGAACATACGAGATATTCTTGTTTTTATCCTCATCTTAGAAATTATCCCTGCATGATCAGAAGCCATGTGAAACTAACAGCAGTTCCACCACTTAGCAAATTGGTTTACTTCCTCCTCCCGGTACTTTGATCAAGGTGATGAAAGACCCAATCCGGGCCTTTGATTCTCGAAGCCGCTTGCTTCTTCTTCAAAGACAAAATGTATATCGCCCAAGTTCATCATCCGGCTTTTATGAATGCGGAAAATACATGTAAATATTTGGGTAGTTTATAAATAACTCGACGCATAGAATTCGCACTTCGGCAGGATTTTGGTACAGTACCACCAGCCTTTGTATGGTGCGAGATGTAGGATCCTCGAACTTCATTAATTTTGGGTTCAGTCTGGCCACTGAAAGCATACTAACATCGGTGAACCGCCGATGAACCGCTTGAAACTAAATTCGAGTTAAGGTTCGAGCAGAAGTCCATACATACCGCCTGGGTCTACCATCTTTTCCATCTTCTGCATAGGAAAAGTAAATTTGTCCACTTGGAAGAAAACGAATGTGCATGCTAGTATTGAAGAATACTATAACATGCCTTTTGTGGTGAAATTTATGAATTTCTCATGAATATTGTCCGCCAGGAACGTATCAAGTTGAACTGTGTAGTGGGTTTCTTATTGGTGGAGAAAATAGACAGAAATACCAAAATGGGTTCATCTACCCATTGACCAGAATAGTAACCAAGAAGGGATAGTGATTTGATATGACCTAGTTTCCCTTTATTGAGAACAAGGAGGAAGGATATGGGGTATTTGACTTGGGGAAATCGAAAGGATGGAAGAAAAAAATCTCAAAAAATTGAGCTCTTTGAGGAAACAATGTGCCTTTCCTCGGGTATAGGCCTGCGGATGATATCGAGGTTGTGCTAATAAAGTGTGAGTCGGCTCGTGATATTTGCATCATTTGGTTGATGGTTTCTAGCATGATGAGGAAAAATACAACACTTACCCGGACGAGGAAAATGACTCTTTACTCGGGATATAATGGGCTTGGCACTCCTGATCACCTAATTCTGGAAATGGTGAATTTGGGGGAAAGATACAGGTAGGTTGACTCCCGTGAGTCCAATTTCTGGGCTACTCTAGTCTAGGAAAATTTCTTTAATCCATGATTGTAGGTCTGAGAAGTCGAAATCACATTTTGTGTCTGCAATTAAGTAATATTTGTCGGCCAGAGGAATCTCATTGAGTTTCCATGTGAGGCGGGAGAAAAGGATTCTCTCACCTTCGCTCGCTTTGACTTTGGGCACCATTACCGTGAATAATACTCTGCACATAAAAAAAGTTAGTGGGACGATTGTAGATGTGGGCTTAACGAATCGTAATGGAGAGAAAATGTAATTTCTCCTGTGTGATGAGTGGGTAAATGGTGAAGGAATAAAGGGTGAGGGTAGTTTTGAGTAAATGGGTATCCGTTGGGTGAAAAAGGACAGGTCAAGTGAACAACTGGTATGTGGCCAGTAATAAATGTCCAATGGTTCTTTTGGAGTGTGAGATGGAAGGTGACAACGACCAAGTATTGAGTGATGTGGGCGCCATTGATTGGGGAAAAGATCATGGTGAGGGGACTTTCCAAGAGTGAATGAGGGAGAAGGAATAACAGAGTTATGGGATGTGACTCTTACAAAAAAGGTGGATAATGATGAGGTACTTGCGCGTCAGATAGTAATAGGTGGTGGGATTCGAGACCAATAGATTAATGCCACATATAGATAGGGGGGCTCGCCTCAGTAAAATTCCATTCCGTATCCCCCCTACCGTTAAAGGTAGATCGGTCAATGGGGTCCGAAAAACATCATGAGTCATTTATCTGCACGCTCTCAATCGTGAGATCTCAGGTATGATATTTAAAACATTCTGCATGCCCTCCATTAAAGGTAGAATCAATGGGGGGTCCGGAATCCAATATAGACCGTGGATCTAGGCGCTAAAATTTGGGTCAGCTCCGGAGCGCGCTGCGATACATTATTCGGTTTTGTTATCTCCCTCCCCCCATCGTTAAATGTAGAATGGTCAGGGGGGTCCAAAGACTTTGTCCAATCAGCCGTAGATCTGGGCGCAAACATCTGAGCCGTTCATACATGAGCTGTGCATAATCGTGAGCGCAGAGGCATATGCGCCCAGAAAAACTTAGGATAAGTGCATCTCGTGGGTTTTCCCATGCTTTCACATGTTTATATCACCAAGGGGTTAGACAACCAACCTTTTAAGCATCCAAGACATGGTCCAAACTTGATCATCGAGCCAGTTTTATTGAAATAAAGCAAACTACCTATGTTCTAACTTAATAACCTATGACAATTAGCCCAGATTAATCTGTTGGACTAAGAAATCACTCTACCCTGGGGCTATCTGACCAAGATTAGGTAGTCTGGTCAAATTTATTCACTAACTAACCTAGATCACTTGGCTAAGATTAAATAGTTTAGCCAAGCCTTTTCACTATTCCTATCAACACCAATTTAAAAGAACTTGGCCATGCTTGAAAGGTATGGACCAAGTCACTGCTATTGCATGGGGCTCTATTGAATTTCTTTTATGCTCTCTTTTATTCTTTTTCTTTTTTCTATCTTTTCTTTTCTTTTTCTTTCTTTTTCTTTTTTCTATCTTTTCTTTTCTTTTTCTTTTTCTTTTTCCTTTCTTTTCTCAGATTATTTGCAGAATGAAAAATCATTTGACAAACAAAATCACCAAAGAGATAACATTTCAGTCACTAGTTGATCCTATAAATTATAGGGTTATAACAACGACTCCACCTGGGGATGGTACTCTCCTTGTGAAGTGCCAAGAATCCTGATTCCTGATGTTCTGAAACCTTCTCCATAGTCACTTTTGTTGCTTGATTGGTTTTATTTTGAAAAATTGGAAGACAATGGTCAGTGGCTTAGGGCCTTCTCTCCGGGCTTCAACCATCTGACCAAAGTTATTCACTCAGAAATTTGCAAGAAAAATGAAAATGGTTTGTACAATGGAAAGTGTGACCTTAGGTCCCTACTGAGGTGGTGAATAATGCTTCAACATTCTTCCATTTACAGGTCCTCCTCGCAGATATGTCCCACCACTGTTGTTGAGCAAGAAGGAATTATTTCCTCTAAACGCTTGAATCATGTATGGTCCCTTCCACAGTCTGTCAAATTTTCCATCCTTTACTTGTCTTCATTTCAGGAATCCCATCTCAGCACCAAATCACCTAGCTCGAAATCATCCTCCTTGGTTCTTTTGTCAAAAATCTTCTTAATGCTTTCTTGGACTACCTGAGTCTTGTTGTATACTTCTTTCCTGGACTGCTGCAAATGGATCATCTGGTTTATCCTTCTTTGGGAGTAGTTCGACTCGGCTTGCATGTCTTGCAACAATTTCATGACAGGAACTCCTAAGGAAGTGGGAAAAACTGCTTCTGTGCCGTAGACCAGCTGATATGGTGACATACCGATTGACCTTTTGGTGGTCATTTTGTCGGCCCATAGTGCAAAAACCAACTTGTTATGCCACAACTTTTTGTTTTCTTGCAAAGTTTTCTTGATAATGTTTACCAGGGTTTTATTTGATGATTCCGCCAGCCCATTTCCCTGAGGGTAGTAAGCTGTGGAATGTCCCATACCAATATGATACTGGTTGCAGAAATCTATGAGTTTCTTATATTGAAAAGCAACTGTATTGTCAGTTATAATCTTTCTAGGACATCCAAAATGGGACAAGATATTATTTTCAAGAAATTTAATAATGACAGAATCAATGGCTTGCTTGCTTGGTACTGCTTCGATCCTTTTTGTAAAATAATCCGTGGCAGTAAGAATCCACCTGTGTTGCCCTAAAGAGGGTGGATGTATTTCTCTAATGAAGTCTAATCCCCATTGTTGGAAAGGGGCTTCAACAAAGATTGGTTTCAGGGGTAGAGGAAGAAGTTTCCTTTTGCCTTCCAACAACTGACATTTATGACACGAAGTCACTTTATCATGCACATCAATGAATAACATTGACCAATAGAATCTAGCTCTAAGGATTTTATTAGCTATGGTCTTCCAACTTAGATGACCACCACAGTCTCCTGCATGAAAATCTTGCAATACTTTGTCAGATTCATCCTTCAATAAAAAATTTAACAAAATACCTCCAGGATCTTTCCAATACATATTACCCTCTAGAATGCAAAATTTTAATGCTTTTAATTTCAAAAACCTAGCTTTAGTTTTGGTCAGACCATGGGGAGCTTGTAAGTTATGCAAAACAAATATCAGGTCTGCGTACCATGGAGAGTTGAGAAATACCTCTCTCATGCTTGGAGTCGCCTTCTCACCCTGTTCATCTACTGCAGCTGTTATAACCCTAAAATGCACTACACAGGTTTACCTGGCATCAGGCCAACTCATGCCTCTTCCTAGCCAAAGCCATGCTGAATAAAACCTTGAAAAACCACTTAAAACAAGCAATCCGCGCCCTAACCTCTCACTGGGCGCGGTGGACCACTTGCTGACCTTCTACTGCACGCGGGTATCCGCGGGCTAACCCACTACAGCCCGCGGGTACCTAACAAAGCAAAAAATCAGGAAAGTTTCCGCCGGGACACGAGGCTTTTTGTCAGTTAACTGGAACTCTTCGCCAT